>JAJJMB010014612.1:1358880-1577134 GCA_023531105.1 Papaver atlanticum | reverse complement strand
GTACCAAGTTTCTAAAAAAACACATAAAGGATTGTTAACACTGACACAGTCAGGTAGCTGTCTGAATATAATTTGAATCCTAAAAGGATTACAAATTTGAATATGTCCCCAACCATATTTGTTGTGTAAATGAATTTGAGTCCTTCAAGGACTACCACGCCAAAAACATCATACATGGAGAACAAAAATTAATTGAATCAATCCTAGGGTTTGAGAAAATAAAAAGGAAACCCTCAAATCGTTTTTACAACGATCATATTTCTTATATAACGCATGAAGACTACACCAACCTGTAATTTTTAGAATTCAGGCTTGCACAGTTAAGGTGTTAAGTCTTTGATCCAAATATTGCGTTATTCAAGAGATTTCAATGCAATATAATTTGGATTTTGTCCCTGCCAATCACATATGTCGATATCCCTTTGCAGAGGGGTCAACAACCACCATCTTTTAATATTTCAGTAGCTACCGCGAATAATCGACAATCATATTAGCTTACTATGATCCCACATAATTCTCAAATGCATGCATATATTGAAAAATTCAATCAATTACTGGTACTAGCTCCCGCGGGCATTATAATCTCCTCATCTTTAAGTGAGAAGATATTATATTTGATAATGAAAATTTGGTACACTCAATTGGAGCACTACCTGTAGCCTCTTATAAAACGCTACTTATCTGCTAGATGTGACTGGATTTCCTCTTAAGAGGCAAAGCTTATATGAAAGCAAAATGCGAAATTTCACGTCAATCATATAATGACAGCCCTAATCGATTTGAGATGGGAGAGAAATTTATATAACTTTTAAGTTAATGAACACCAACGTCCGGTAGTGTATAGTCTCTCCCTGATTATGGGGGAAATTCTTTTATCTCATATACGAAAACAAGTTTCATAAAGTATTATCCGATTAATTCGAGACATATACTTATTATAAAATATGTCTTTCGACATAAAATAAATAAATATAGTCGTAATAGACATACATATTTAACATCAACCACGGATTACGTTTGGAACCAAAAATTAATTGGTACAAAAAAACATATAAAATATGCTAACTCTCCAAAAATTAAAATTAGAATAAAATTATGGACACTATGTTACAAAAGAAATTTATAGAAAGATCAATTAAGTCGCTCAAGGACTAATTATATAGGCTAACAAGCCGGGTGCGCACCCTTTGATCTTTAGTGTCCAATTCCAACTACAAGTGGAACAACTTCAAAATTTTGGAGAATAATACAAGGAAGAGAACAAAAAATTTCTAAATATCCCTCGGGAATGCAGCAATTCTCCATCTCATTGATGTTTGCAACTGTGAATAAATGATAACGACATCTCATCCTTTTGGGATTTACAGAGAAACCAGTTTCAATTGGCTTATATGATTCTTTTAAGAAAATAAAGAAATCATTGTCATTATCGACTTTGAAAAAAAATCCATTATGTGGCCTAAAAATTCACTCCTTTTTGGCAAAAATTTAGAAAATATGCCAATCTTATGGAAACGATGGAGAAAATTAGCGCTAATTAGTTTATACGATTTATCAAACTCGTATGAAAAAATAAAAATATTTTGTTTTAGTTATCGCATGGGAAACCTACTTTGAGGTTGGAGGATGGTTTCTTGTGAAAAAAAAAAGAAACCATATATAAATTACATGATCCTCGTATAAAATACAAAGATACCAAGTTGAATTGGTCGTAGGTTTTTCAACCATGCACGTGACTAGTAACCATAAAGGTAATTAAATTGCGATAAAACCAATTTTTGGTGTTTACAGTTTCATTAGAGGAATAGAAACTGTAAACAATCTTTTAATGGATTTTTATTTTATTTTTCTTTCTCTATAGAAAAAATTAGAGGAAAAGAAAATTAATACCAGTTTTTGGTGATTACAGTTTCTTTAGAGAATTATAACTATAAACCATCTTTCGATGGATTTTACGTTTTTTCTTTCTCTATAAAAAAGAATTAGAGAAGATAGGAAAGACGACTTCAAAGTCGATTACCCATTGCATATAAATATACAAAAATATAATGATAAAAATCAATACGTTAAATAATATTATGTATTAATATAACATGTAAAATACAATAATAATAAAAAATAGGAATATCGGAACTTTACTGGATAACAAGAGGAAAACCCTTAAAAGCTTGGTGTCGTAACAAGCTTGGTATACGAGAAGATGATTCCCTGATTGATTTTGACACATCTCCATGCATGTACCCCGTGGCTTGCAATCACCAGCTAGGTATACGACCATTAAGTGATTGTTATCACTTTAATTAATGAGATCCAATAACGATTCATGTCAGACTAGCTCACGGTCTAAACCTAGAATAAGCCAATAAAAAAGAATTAGTTAGAATCCCATTAATAAATTAGAGAAGGGAAAAAAAAAGTCAATTCAAAAGGGTTAAATAGGGATCATAATTAATCTTCCTTTGTCCATGTTGGTGGAGCAACGTTCATGATAACGTCTTGTAAACTAGAAAAGTATAGAGAAGGAGACACAAAATAGAGGGGAAGAAGAAGAGAGAAATTCTATTCATATATCTATATTAGACAAACATAAGAACCTCTATTTATAGGGCTAGACACAAGGGTATCCCGATAATAAACGAGATTCACCCTAGATATGGTTCACATAATTACACGTTTATAACATTTACAACTAAAACTCTCTTAGGATCGCACTATAAGAACTTATCTGGGTAGCAAATTGACCTCACTTGGATTGAAACTCATAAGACAAATAAAACATATGGCTAAGACTAAATACAACCCTGATTTGGATTAAGTGCAACCTTTGTTTTACTTTTCATAATTTTCTTTTTTCATTTGAAAATTAACTAAACAACCGATGAAGGCCAATCAAAATCTTAACCTAAATTTAAAGGTATTTCTACCGTCACCATATAGTTCATTTAGAGTATTTTGGTTTTACCAGGTGGTCGTGATCATCATCATCAACCTTTTAATTTATTGATGTGAAACGCTTATCTATTAATAATGATTAAAACCCAAGTTACTGGTTTGCAACGAGCTCTTTGTTAATAGTGATTAAAACTCCTGACATATGACCGCGATCATTTTTCAAAACGCCATTTAGTTAGGTTTAGTTCTTTTACGATTTTGATGATTTCAAATTTCTTTGACAAATAGCAAATCAACCATAATAGAAACCTCATTTTAATTCCCATATGAACCTCTAACTCTTAAACAAAAGATTCTTTTTTTTCAAAATTTTAAACATTTATTTAACTACTAATAATCATCAATAATAAGCTAAAAGAAAACAAATCTAATAGAGTGAACAAATCTAGTAGTTAAATCTAATATTTAACTACTAAAAATCTAATATACGTGGTTAAGTTGTGTTGTTCTGGAGCAATGACCGAAGTTACATTTATATAATCCCATGTATTAGCTAGGATTGCATTTAACCTAAGTGAAGGTTGTATTTAGTCACTGATATGTAAAAGTAAAATGAGAGGATATCTTACTTCACTGACTAGATCAAGAAATGAAGAGAGAGATGTTCGTCAGATAACCGCATTAACTAGCTCCTTATTCCCTAACAACATCTCAAATGCAAGGGGTCAAGGTCTTAAAATTACATGACAAAAAGATTTAAGACACTTTCCACCAAATTTTCATCTCCAATGCAAAAATAAAGGTCATAAAAAGTGTTAGAGCACTGCTCGGTCGAACTTGCAAGCGTTGCTATCTCAAGCTTGTTGTCAAGTTTAGTTGCCAAAACTATAAGTCTTGATTTCTAGTCTACTTATAGATAAGTCTAGGATTAGGATAGAAAGTGTAGTTGATCATTAGACTTCACGGCGTTCATCGATTGAAGACGAAGAACTACTAAGGGGAGCTTGTGGAACTTCATTAACAAAAGGTATGTGGAGACTTGAACTCATCCATCACTCAAAAGTCTATCTACTCTATCTCCTATTTGAGACAAAATTCGTATAGCTATATAGACTTCAATTATACACATTTGATATTTCGAGATGAGTTTAACTCGCTTATCTATTTATCGAAATATGTGTTAGTAAGCTTTCGCTTTAATCAAGTTCATCTTATATTCTTGACGAAAGTCAAAAGATGATCATGTGAAAATCGCCTGGTAACATCTTACATGATTTGTGTGAGACAGTCATTTGATGTAGACTCGGAATGTTTCGTATTGATCATTCGATCATTTGAAAATTGCTTTGAAGCTAATAGTTTGTGTGAGACAGCTATTTTCGTCTTAAGAGAAAGTTTCAATGGTTGAACTGAGAGTTTAGAACAATTGGATATAAGCACAGTATGTGTACTTGCATATGTGTAATCCAAGTCCGGGAACCATGGTATGCATACCCGTATGCGTACTGTTTGGTTTACTCAAGGTTCAGGAACTCAGAACGCATACCGGTACGCGTACTGGCGTGAGGTTCAAGTTCCCGAACTTTAACTGAGTTTGTGGTATGCGTACAGTTCGCATACTGGCAAACCCAAACTTAGTCCGGCCACCTAGGTATGCATACCCGTATGCATACTTGAGTGGATTATGTTCTAAAATCGGTTTGTTCATGAACTAATACATTTATATATTAAGGAATGAAATCTTTTGCAAACCGTGGCTATAATGTTCATGACCTTGATTCGAGTGAATCAAAATCGATTTTGCTTCAATTGTGTCTTGTATACTTCTATAAGAATATAAACAATTGAACAACTCTAAAACTAGTTTCATTTGAGTCATTTGAACTAGTTATGGTTAAGATGAATATGGTTGATATGAAAGTGTTCATATGGCTAACTTCGGTTAACTATTATTGAGCCAACAAAGGTGCACACAATTATGTACGGTTACTCATATCTAAATGAAGTCACTTTTCATTTGTGTGTAACAAGCTAAGTTCGATCAAATGGTTGAAAGATATTAGCTTGAGTCTAATCAGGTTTTCATCTAACGGTGAATATTGAATGCTTTGTTACCAAGGTAACATTAATTACAAACCCTGATTTGAATACTATATAAAGGAGAACTCTAGCAACTGGGAAACCTAATCCCCACACCTCTTGTGTGATACTAGTTGCTACTAGAGTCGATTCTCCTTTAACTTTAGGTTTTTCACGAAACCCTGTAGGTTAACGACTTGAAGACTTCATTGGGATTGTGAAGCCAGACAAAACTATTTTCTCTGTAGTTGCGTGTTCTGATCTAGCTGTTTTCTATTGTGATTGATTACTATCTTCTCAAAGATTTTCTCGAGATTTAATCTCAGATAGGCAAGATAAAAAGTAGACACAAACATCTTCGTGTCATCGTTTGTGATTCCACAATATCTCGTTTCGCTACCATACGATTAAGATTATTGTGAGGTGATTGATATTTCTAGGCTGTTCTTCGGGAATATAAGTCTGGTATATCAATTGGTTCCTGTTCACCTTGATTTATCAAAAGAAGGAACAAAACTCATAGGTTTATCTATGGGAGACAGATTTATCTATACAATAGACTTTTCTGTGTGACATAATTTTTTTTATCAAGTCTTCGACTTTGGGTCGTAGAAACTCTTAGTTGTGGGTTAGATCAGCTAAGGGAATCAAGTGCGTAGAGTCCTGTTGGGATTCAGAGACGTAAGTAGCACAACTGTACCTTGATCAGTGTGAGATTGGTTAGGGCTCAACTACATTCCAGTCCGAAGTTAACTTGGAGTAGGCTAGTGTATGTAGCGGCTTAATACAGTGTGAAGTTCAAATATGGATTAGGTCCCGGGTTTTTTTATGTATTTGCGGTTTCCTCGTTAACAGAATTTCTGGTGTCTATGTTATTTCTTTTCCGCATTATATTTGTTTATATAATTGAAATATCACAGGTTGTGCGTAGTTCAATCAATTAGATAATCCAACCTTTGGTTGTTGATATAAATTGATTGACACTTGAACATTGATCTTTGGTACCGTTCAAGTTGTTTCACATAATAATCAGGCTCACAGATTTCTATCTGTTTGATTTGCTGATTACATTTTGAAACAGAGATACAACTCTTGTATATATTTCCATTGATTGAGTCTGACTGTCTAGTTGATTCTCTTGGAATTATATTGGAGTTGTCCATACATATTGCTAAGCGAAATATTGGGTGTGGCTGTTGTACCCCCATTTTTTCAATTGGTATCAGAACATGCAAACACGTTTAAGACCTCATAAGTATGTGTTTGTAAAGATCTGACTCTATGGACAATAATGTTATCTCTGATAAACGCATCACTAGATACAAAAGTTATGTTTCGTTAAATTTTATAAAAGAGAAAGATTCGTCTATCTTAATTTTATATGAACATTATGTTCCAACAAGACAGGATTGCAATGATAAGTGTTTTCTCGATTACCTTTCAAACGAGTCTGACTCTGTTGAAGAAAGTGATGCAGCCGAAGAGAGTAAAATGATTATAAATCTTGTTAGAATCTAGGCTGATAGAATCAATCAGTTGAAAAGCAATGTCAATGCACTCATTGGTATAGTAAAAGATTGTGACTCTAATTTTAAGTCTCTTAGCGAGGAAAACAACAAAGCTTTCTCCTCTCTCGAGACGAGACTCAATAAGGATGCCCTGGAAATTAAACATCTTTTGAGTAAACTCTCTATTCGAGGATGTTCTAAAGAGTCCACTATACCAATCTCTTCTATCCCAATTGAAAGTTCAGTTCCATAAGCTAAATCGCAATCTCTTCCGATTAGAAAAGATGTGCTTGTATCTTCCTCTAATCAAGGAAACTTCACGTCACTCGGAAGAAAGAAATCTCCTAACAACGTTATTAAGTCTGTTCACTCTAATCCCTCAGGTGATCAGAAAATGTGTCTTTTTTGTGATTCAAAAGGACATATTGAATGAAAAGGCAAATCTAGGTTGAATAACAATTCTATTGTTCAACTTCAACACACCTTAGATTTACTTCTCAAAGGTGTAACTGACATTCGGATGTCTAAACCAATTGGTTTTAGTACTCACCCTATGAGGTCTTCCAGGAAAGTCAGTTCAATTTGATCATCGAATGTTCGGACAAATTGTGACTCTTGTACAATTTGGTCAAGGAGATTTCAGAAAGGTCCCTCTCAACCGGATGAAAAGAATGATGTTCAAGATGTGAAAAAGGTTCCTGTAGATGGAAGCAAAAGTGGAGATATGAAGGACAAATCAGATAATTGAAGGATATAAGGATCTTATCGACAGGCTATCAAAATCCTCCGAACAAACTTATTATGGTAAGGACTCAAACCTAGTCTCTTATTTTGATGACAGCAAGTTTTATGATAATTTTTCACATCATAAAGAATTCTTCCATAGAATTGGAAGGAAAAAGAGACTCAACTGTGAACACCATTCATTTAATGAGCCTAGGGATCATACTTGTGCTAATTAATCACAAGGGTTGTATGCTTACTCATAAAAATCCTGTTGAGTAAGATTTGCCAATAATCAGGTATACTTTTGGCAAAAAATGCTTTCTGTTTAGTTGAGCTATTTTCTTATCGTCCATAGCTAAACTATTGTCCACAGAAAGCTTTGCCTAAGTATTGGTTGTGTCTTAACAATCTCGTCGATTATTTTTTGAAAAAGTTTTTGTTGCAACTATGTTGCTTGCTACTCTTGTGCTCTAAATTGCTTCTCTATGGAGATATAAAATTTATTGAGCCAAAATTTGTGAAAAAAATATTCACGTAGCAAAATTATTCTGTTGAGTCTCGAGGTACTTCTCGTTTTTGGTTTTGTTTTTGATTGGGTTAGGATATTGTTTTCGTACGGGTACGTACCCAGTTACTTGTCACGAACTGTCTTTAGAAACCCTAAAAGTTACCTTCCCTATGAAACCATTTAAATACCAAACCTATTGAGTCACGTATGCGTACTCTAGGTTATTGTTGTTTTGTCAAGAATGTCTTCACCTTCCCACACTGGAGGTTTTGCAAGAGGTTTTCTTGATAAAGGTATTGGTTTCGAGTCCAAAGGGAGGAAGAAAAGAACCATACTAGAAGATGATGATCAAAATCCTAATGCCTCATGCTACTATGCTTATTCTCATCAGGATGTTGAGAATGAGGATATGGTTTCTGCTGAAGTGGTTCATGATTTTCTTAAATACTTTGAGGAAGCAAAACTGTAACTCATTGATACTATGAAGGGTCTTGATGTGTTAAGAACTGAGTTGAAAAAGGTTAATTATGACCTTGTTCTCATGAAGACACATGTTAAAGATCCTCTCAATGAGGATATCTTCTTTAAAGAAGCAGTGGATACGGTCAATCACAAGCTGAATGGACTCAATACTCGTGGGGGTTCCGGAAGTGATATTTGATTTGCGTTCATGATCGGTTTTGTTTTTTAGAGTTGGTCTTTGTTATTTTGTCTAGGAAACTTCTTATGAGAATTTTATTCTTGTATTTTTAAGAAGGATAACTAGGGTTTGGAATAGCCATTATTGTGAGTACACATACCTATTTCTTATGATTTTCATCTTGCAATGTTTTTAGATTTATTTATTTAAATTCTAAAGTTTATTTGGAAGATGATTTTGCAGTATTAATCTTTATGGTTTTATATATTGCAACTTGTTATGGGATATGTGTGTTTGCGTCCGTGAACTATGATTGTCCCATATATGTCAAAAGTTAAGTCTTTCATATGTCATTATGCAAATATTGATAAAAGATTGAATAAACTTTTGACAACAAAAGTTAAGCCTATTATGTCATTATGAAAATATTGATGAAAGATAGGATGAACTTTTGTCTACAAAGATTAAGTCTATTACATGTCTCTATGCAAATATTGAAGAAAAATAAAATGAATCTTTGAATATTCCGCAGTATTGGTCTTTCCCTGATCCACATCTTTGTGTATGTACTGTGTGGATCTGTAAGTTCTCTTATGTTGAGCATTTCCGATTAAATTAATCATGGGTTCTCTTGTTGTTAATTTAATTGAGTATTTTGGATACAAATTCATGTTTCATGTTTAATGTCCAAAGAAATCCTTCTTTTCTTGTGAAAGTAAGGTCGCTCTTGTTGTTCTTTCGGGAATGACATTTTATGGGGGAGAGTTCTTAATTGAACTTGTGTTTAATTTCTAAATCTTTATGGGGAGTGCGGCTGTGGAATATTGTAGGAGTTTTTTTTGTATCTTTATTAACTCCTTGATGAATGCATTTATTTTCGACTTTATGATTGCATCTAAACAAAGTTGATATGTTGTTCTCTTTTGGTCATGAAGTATCTCTATGGAAATTTCATTAGGATCCCACTAGTTTTCGTACCTTTGCTAATTTTTATTGACAAAAAGGGGGAGAATTAATGTGTAGTTCACACTACAAATACATATGGTTTACGGATCATTATGTAAGGGGGAGTGGTTTTTATGTGAGATGAAGAATTGACTAAGAGGGAGTGATACATATCACCATAGTATTGTTGTCAAAGTTGTGATACAATTGGACTTTGATGCTGTGTAATAATACTATGACACTGTATAACAATGATTGAGAGCAACTGTTTTCTCATTGTTATAGTTACGGATCTTCAACAACATTGATGCTGAGTTGAACACGTTCAGAATCACTGGAGTACTTGGAAGTGACGAAGATTTCGAGTAATGTTGAAGAACCAAGGAAATCAAGCATTTGGATTGAGAGCTACAAAGTTTATTTATTTTGTATTCCATATGTATTGATAGTTTTGTCACTAAAATTGACAAAGAGGGACATTGTTAGAGCACTGCTCGGTAGAACTCACAAGCGTTGCTATCTCAAGCTTGTTGTCAAGTTTAGTTTCCAAAACTAAAAGTCTTGATTTCTAGTCTACTTATAGATAATTCTCGGATTAGGATACAAAGTGTAGTTGAGCATTAGACTTCACGGCGTTCATCGATTGAAGACGAAGAACTACTAAGGGGATCTTGTAGAACTTCATCAACAAAGGTATGTGGAGACTTGAACTCATCTATCACTCAAAAGTCTATCTACTCTATCTCCTATTTGAGACAAAAGTCATATAGCTATATAGACTTCAATTATACACATTTTATATTTCGAGCTGAGTTTAACTCGCTTACATATTTCTCGAAATATGTGTTGGTAAGTTTTCGCTTTAACCAAGTTCATCATCTTATATTCTTGACGAAAGTCAAAAGATGATCATGTGAAAATCGTCTGGTAACATCTTACATGATTTGTGTGAGACAGTCATTTGATGTGGACTCGGAATGTTTCGTATTGATCATTCAATCATTTGAAAATTGCTTTGAAGCTAATAGTTTGTGTGAGAGACAGCTACTGTTGTCTTTCGAGAATGTTTCAATGGTTGAAATGAGAGTTTAGAACAATCTGATATAAGCACAGTATGCGTACTTGCATATGTGTAATCCAAGTAAGGGAACCATGGTATGCATACTCGTATGCGTACTGTTTGGTTTACTCAAGGTTCAGGAACTCAAAACGCATACCGGTACGCGTACTGGCGTGAGGTTAAAGTTCCGGGACTTTAACTGAGTTTGTGGTATGCGTACCAGTTCGCGTACTGGAGAACCCAAACTTAGTCCGGCCACCTAGGTATGCATACTTGAGTGGATTATGTTCTAAAATCGGTTTGTTCATGAACTAATACATTTATATATTAAGGATTGCAATCTTTTGCAAACCGTGGATATAATGTTCATGACCTTGATTCGAGTGAATCAAAATCGATTTTTCTTCAATTGTGTCTTGTATACTTCTATGAGAATATAAACAATTGAACAACTCTAGAACTAGTTTCATTTGAGTCATTTGAACTAGTTATGGTTAAGGTGAATATGGTTGATATGAAAGTGTTCATATGGATAACTTCGGTTAACTATTATTGAGCCAACAAAGGTGCACACGTTTAGGTACGGTTACTCATATCTAAATGAAGTCATTTTTCATTTGTGTGTAACAAGCTAAGTTCTATCTAACGGTTGAAAGATATTAGCTTGAGTCTAATCAGGTTTTCATCTAACGGTGAATATTGAATGCTTTGTTACCAAGGTAACATTGATTGCAACCCCTGATTTGAATACTATATAAAGGAGAACTCTCGCAACTGGGAAACCTTATCCCCACACCTCATGTGTGATACTAGTTACTACTAGAGTCGATTCTCCTTTAACCTTAGGTTTTTCACGAAACCATGTAGGTTAACGACTTGAAGACTTCATTGGGATTGTGAAGCCAAACCCAACTATTTTCTCTGTAGTTGCGTGTTCTGATCTTGCTATTTTCTATCTTGATTGAGTATTATCTTCTCTAAGATTTGCTCGAGATTTAATCTCCGATAGGAAAGATTTGTTTATAGAATTGAAATATCACAGGTTGTGCTTAGTTCAATCAATTAGATAATCCAACCTTTGGTTGTTGATATAAATTAATTGACACTTGAACATTGATCTTTGGTACCGTTCAAGTTGTTTCACATAATAATCAGGCTCACGGATTTCTATCTGTTTGATTTGCTGATTACATTGTAAAACAGAGATACAACTATTGTATATATTTCCATTGATTGAGTCTGACTGTCTAGTTGATTCTCTTGGAATTATATTGGAGTTGTCCATATAGATTGCTAAGCGAAATATTGGGTGTGGCTGTTGTACCCCCACTTTTTCAAAAGAGATAACATGGCTGAGTGGGGGTAAAGGAGAATGTCTTTCTTGTAGCGCCCTCAAAGCTAACAGCTGACTAATCCAAGATATTAATTATAAAAAGAGGCACTAAGGATCTAAAACATCTATTTAAGCAATAAGAAAGAAGTTCTAAACAAAGATTAACCCGAATCTGAACCCTCTCTGAAATAAATACAAGAAATCCTCTCAGATGATACATATACAATAGTAATTTGGTTTGCAAATAGAATATACAACATAATAAACATAGAAGAAGTTAACCAACTAAGGGACTCAACGCCACGAAGCTTCCACTGCGCAACTCTGATCTGTCTCAGAAACTGAAAGTGGGAATTGAGTGAGCACGTCATCCCTAAAAGGGGTGCCCGTAGAAGAAAAGTCGGTTGCCTTGATAACACTTTAATGTGAAATGACCATTTTACCCTTCACATAAAATAACATATATCTTATTCGTCTGATATCCGAATGAAACGTTTGAGTAGTCCATTGTGCATAACTTTTTGAGATCCATCTAACGGTAGTAGTTTCGTATCCAGATTGTTGTTAGATTAATTTATATTAATTAAAATCTATATTAACTAATCGAGTCATTAACGGCTTAATTGTCTCTCTATCATCTTTAGATCAGTCAAATAGCGTTGACGAGCTTGAGGGTCCTTACATTTCTCTATGACCTTAGAGATTGGAGATGAACTTTGGGTGAAAGTTTTTTTTTTTTAGTCTTTTAGCTATGACCCATTAAAATAATGTGTTAATAAGACCTCCACATTAAGCATTGAGATGCTCTAATAGTAAGAATCAAAACTGAACAAATATCTTTCATTCGGTCCATAAAGTTGGTCGATTTATAAACTCCATTGAATTGAGTCCATTTAAGCATCTAGTATTGGGACCGTATGCATGCCTTGGACCCGTCTTAGTATTTTTATTCTTTTAATGTAAACTATCTAGCATTGACAAAGGTGGAGATTCTATACATGTATAAAATGTGCTAGGAGATTTTCCAACGCATTATTTCTCGTGAATAATAATTAATGAAACACATCGAATCTAGCTCCACGTTTTGCAAGGATATATAAGGTGTAAAACATGCCGGCCCAGCAAATCCCAGCATATGAAGAAGCATGTTTCACGTGCTATGTGTCGTGCTGTGATGTGCCAACGATTTAAATGTGTTGTGCCATTTTGTGTTGTGCCATTTTGTGCTTACTAGCTAGTCAAAAGCTAGGCACAACACATCCCACAAGTACACCACACAAAAAAACGTGACGTGTTGTGCTGTACCGTACCGGCACACGTGCTATAAGAAATTTCTACTCACTTAATAATAATTTACATTAAGTCGGACATTATCACGAGAATCTAAATAGACAACATGTTATTTGAAATTACTTCAGAAATTATTTCAGGTAAATAATTAACACGTTGAATCGATAAAAAGAAATAACCGATCAAGCATAAAATTAGATCATTGTCATGTAAAGAAATGTTCCATTGAAAAATGAAAATATACAAAAAAAGCTTATATGTATTAAAATAAAAAAAAATATAGGCAAGCCCGATTGGTGAATTTTAATCTAATTCAACTTACAAGTTAAAGAAACTTGGCATACCCATCAACAAAACAAAATATAAATATAAATATATATATATATATGACATTTCACTAGAATGAATAAAACCTTCTAAGGAAAGAGAAAACATATGATAAATATACACCAAAAATATAACTTTATAAACTAACTACACACATTCCAAGCATAACTAATGAGCAGTGCAAAAAGTATTTGCAAGCTTTCATAGCTCTGCAAGATCATGTTGTAAGTTTACACTTTTCTTTATACCGGTCAAACTAGTCAAATAAAGGTAATGACATTATAACAACGGTACTGAAATTAAGTTGCAGGTATATTATGTGTTATTATTATATGCTACCAGCCATTAAATTAGTAAGGGTTTTATATACGTGCGATGCTTTAACGTGCTTTACGCGTGATTTGCTTTTAAACCTGTTGTGTCGTTCTGTGTTGTGCTTTGGACCATGATGTGTTGTGCCACGTGTTGTGATATGTCAGTGTGCCTATTAATATGGTACATCATGACACACTAAGCTAACATGTTGCCCGTATTGTGCCAGATAACATGATGTGGTGTGCTATGCTCGAATTTTAACGTGCTGGCACGGTCCGTTTTACACCTGTTCACATATATCAACTTGTTTCCCTTATAAGAATGAGTTTTTTACCATTTGCATCTTAGGATGACCCCAATCCCGTGTTACTAAAGAAAAACTTTTTAAAATGAGTGACATACTTTATTACATTAAAAGTATAATGGGACGGGATGTGTGATAGACGCATTTATGTGTCTATTTTCATCTCGATTTTTTATATTGTTAGTACTCATTTTTCTACTTATTATAGTGTTTTGTGTATTTGTAGGTATTTTTGGGAAATAAACATTTTTGGAAAATTTGGCTCGAAAAGTTGCTAAAGTCACCTCTGGAGAACATCTGCTAAAGGGACTCCCATTTTGGATAAGGAGCACCCAATGGTTAAGGGCCACCCACCTGTTATTCGCACCCCATCAGCGGTTAAGGGGCATTCATCTTCAACATTTCAAAATAGAAAAAAAGGCGGGAAAACTTGTTTTCACGGAACAGATTTTAGGGTTCGAAGTTTGAAAGGTATTTAATGAGATTCAATTGCCAGAATTATTTGGAATGGACTTTAATTGAGTAAACATGCTTGGTATAGCGATTTGGTTCAACAAAATTGGGCTAGTTAGTCGAGTTTGGAATTAAACAGGGAAATAAAAGTTCTCGGTTTTGGTTGAATTATGTTTGGGAACTACGTGACCTTCTGGGAGAGATTGGCGATAGAATTTCTATAGATTTGGTTGGGAAAGATCCAGTGCATCAAAACAGGGAAGGTTTCGATTGAAAAGGTAGATTTCTCTTATTCTCGGCAGAACAGGGGAAGAGGAAAGTTATCGGGATTCTCTGTGATAAGTTAGGGAGTTTCGTGATGAAAAAGGGAAGTATGTTCTCTGATTATATTGCGATCTATTTCTAGGAGGATTTTGGACTGGATTCAGAGACGCGTGAGATAAAAAAAGGAAATAAAACCCAAATGTTCCGGTGACTTGCCGTGGAGGAAAAACAAGAGATTTCTCGAGATATTATTGGTCCTGTTAGGTATATAAGAGGTGAAGGGAAGTCACAGAGGTATAATCGAGACTTTGGGGGAGTTGAAGTGAAGAAAAACCGGTTGCAGAGACGATTCATCATCAGCAGGGAAGAAGGAAGAAGAAGACGCAGACGACACTTTATGTGTGTCGCTAATTTACTATTCTTCTGCAGCAGTTTTCATATATCGTTTCTGTAACACCATTGTAATAGCTGATTGTAACGACTACAAAATGTTGCAAACTGTCTGAGTTATTAGTTTTCTCTTGTTTGTCACACTTTTGAGCTATGAACACCTATTTTGAGCACGCGAATAATATGAGGAGCTAAAACCCTTAGCTGAGGCGACGGAGGAAGTCATTGTTCCATGAAAACTGGTATATTTCTATTTTAATTAATTCTTGAAATTTCTTTTATGATTATTTGCATGGAACTAATATTGGAAAATTGATTTTTACTGAATGTGTGATTCGTTTTGATGGAGCATGCTTAGTTTAAGACTTTTAATGTTTCATGCTTGATGTTTACAATTGTTACTTTGAAAATCTACTAGAGGCAATAAATTAGAATCACTTTAAACGCAAAGAATTGCATGAATATTGATTAGATTAAATCACTTAATTGGTCAATGGTGGAATCCTGAGTCTCAGTGCTTTTTATAATCTTGATAACAACTTCATCCTGAGTTTTCTATTTTTAATTTAAGTCTAAAACGAATCTTCACAAGTATGAGTGAACGATACTCTTCTTACCACTTTACAACAACAATTAAAATCACATCAATGTGGTGCTTACAGTACTTTAGAAATTGTTTATTGTTAGAGATGCCTTCACTTTGTATTCTTTCAATGTTTACAGTTCCCATTTTTTGTTCACTCAAACAAAGGAATGTCCATTTGAGTTCTTTCAAAAAAGAACATCATGTCATAACTAAAGTGTCTTTATGGTTATCAAAACCTAAATGAGTCAATCCCCAACATTACATTGTTGGCGACGATATGGATTCAAACATCCAAGTATCAGTGATTTATAGTTCACTATACTAAATGGATCATTATTCTCTCTACAATGTGATTCTTTCACATTCGCTAGAGGCAATTTATAGAGGCATTCTGTTAGAGCATTGCTCGGTAGAACTTACAAGTATTGCTATCTCAAGCTTGTTGTCAAAGTTAGTTGTCAAAACTATATCTTGATTTCTAGTCTACAATTATTTCAGTATCGGATTAGGATAGAAATGTAGTTGAGAAACATTGGATCACGGCAGTCATCATTGCGTTCTACCGTTTGAAGGCGAAGATCAACCGAAGCCTTTGGAGAACCTCTTCAACAAAAGGTAAGTGAAGACTGAACCACCTATTTCTCAAGTTATATTCATCTCAGTGGCGAATCCAGAACAAAATTTCTATGGGGGCACCTTTTGTTCTCCCAAAATCGTCAAAAGAAAACCTTAAGCCGCTATAAAAGCTAGAAATATAGATAGTTATGCATGTATTATCAATTTTGCGTTAATTTTAACAATTTGTAATCTTGATTTTTTATTCTGAAGCATACCATTCACTTGGGTAAAAAAGAAATAAGATACACCACCTTTGTCCAAGGAAAGATAATACTTTGAAAAAAAACTATGAAAGTGTCATTTTCCCTATAACTTAGGTAGCATAATCCTTGCAATAATTTAGATCGATCATGATTTATTCTTATTGGGTATATTTTTACTGAAGATCTTTTTCCCTCTAAAAGAAACACTGTATATTCGATAAATGCAATGTTTTAGGAGATCATTTCCTTATATTGGTGAGTTAACAGATGGCTAGAAGACCTATATTTTAGGTGATGCTTAGGTTTTACTGGTGCCAATATATATCGATACGTTCTTGGATGCATTGAATACATAAGATTAGCATTTTCTCCGAAATTTAGTGGGGGCCAGTGACCCCAGAGGCCCTGAATTCTCCCCTGATTCATCTTTCTATCTATGAGACGATATCGCATAAATAATTAGACTATCATGCATATAAAAGAATTTCGAGTCAAGTTTATCTTGATAATTAGTCCTCGAAATATAATGAATAAGCTTAATGAACATTTGTTCATACTTGATGAATTTCGGTTAAGGACAATTTATTGTTCGGAATCAAAATCATGATTCAAGTTTTATCATTCGAAAATAACCTGGAACAGTGATATGTGTTATTGATGTTATTCAGGAATGTTTCGAATCGATTTAGAGAAAAATATAGAACTACTATAGATTCAGATATAAGACAGTCTTACAGATTGGGAAAACTGTTATAAGTCTGAAGTCGTATTACATGTACTCATATACGTAGCGGAGTAGCTATATGTCGATAAGCAGATTTGTGGTACGCATATCCTTATTCACATCATGTAAAAATTTGTCAACTCGTGAACCGGATCGATATGGATACCCGTATCCAAACCGAAAAGGAACTGTAGTCACGAAACCAGTTTGGTATCCATACCGGTACACGTACCATAAAAGTTATGTGTTCCAGAACTCGGTTTGTGTATCCATACCGGTACGTAGACCAAAATAGTTATGTGGACTCCGGAACCGGTTATAGTCTTAAGGTACACATACCGGTACGCATACATAAATAGTTATGTGAACTCCGGAACTCGGTTGTGCTTAATAGTTCACAATCTGGTACATGTACTGTGACTAACCTGACTCACGAACGGCTATGGTATTTGTACTTTGTACATCTACTAACCATATCGATCATTTTCAAGTGCAATAAAATTATTTCTATGAGACAATTAGCATTTGATCAAATCTCTAGAAACACTAGACTTATTTGATCACATGATTGTGACTCAAGGTTAATGTCTTAAATGTTCATGAAAATTAATATTAAGCTTATAAGTTCAAATATGCTAGTTTCGGCTAACCACCTTGAACATAGTCTTTATACACGGTTCGTCTTAAACTTTGTTGATTCCACAAGTTTTATACTTGTGAGGTGAATAATAATCTAGGATGCACTTCGGGTTGCATAAGTCCGGGTTTTGAGGTTAGCTAGACTCTATCTATTGCTACCAATTTTCATCACCTTGATCAAACTTTTTGATCGTAAAGGAAATCACATATAAGCTTAATCTGTGGGAGGCAGATTGGTAAAAGTCTTCAATTGAGTTGAAGCAACTCTTAGTTGTTGTGACGTCAGCTAAGGGAATCAATTGCGCGGAGTCCTGCTGGGATTTAAGAGGCTTAAGGAGCGCGACTGTACCTTAATCAGTGGGAGACTCGATTAGGGCTCAACTACGTTCCACTCCGAAGTTAATTGGTAGTAGGCTAGTGTCTGTAGCAGCTTAATACAGTTTGGTGTTCAATCTGGACTAGGTCCAGGGGTTTTTCTGCATTTGTGTATTTCTCGTTAACAAAACTTCTGGTGTCTGTGTTATTTCTTTTTCCGCATTATATTGTTTATCTTTATAATTGAAATATCCCAGGTTGTTCGTTAATCAATCATAGTAGATACATCCGACCTTGTTTGTTGGATACGACTTGATTGATTCTTGGACGTTGGTCTTTGGTACCGTCCAAGTAATCTCTTTGTAATTAGGTTCACGGATTTGATTCTGTAAAGGTTCTAATTGCAAGAGAGAGATATAACTTTAGATATTATTCATTGATTGAGTTGAACTCTCGGAGTTATGTTGAGTTTGTCCATACATATTGCCTAAGAAAAAGTTGGTGGTGTATTTTGGTACCCCTCGCGTTTTCACATTCGCATTCTCACCATGAGTTCTTGCATGATAACCATTTGTACATATTTCGTAGGAACTTAACAAAGTGTGATTAACTTTTGCTTCTTACAGAGCTCTGGTAACTTTTAATCTTTATACCAATTAGGCAACAAAGATTGAGCATTGCTTCACTCGGCTATTACTTATGATTACATCATCGCATGATACTATATAAGGAAACTATTCAACAAGTAGTTGTATATTTCCTTAATAGCTTTATGTAATAAGTGGTGTGGCCTTATTACGTAACAAAAGAAGACTTATCTCATTTACTGTAGAGTGTTACAGCTCATGAAGATGATATAATTTTCATCATAATGCACGAAGGATCCTTATAACTCAAGTGCTTTAGATTATTTCAATCTCATAGAAATGACATACTTTTTCAATCCATAAGAGCACACAACTGATACAATTCTTCGGGAAAAAAAAAAGTTTAGCTAACGAAATATACATATTGTCATGTAACCAATAGTATAGGATCAAATCATACAAAACCTAGAATCAAACCATACAAAATTTGACTGAAATAAAGATACCAAAACAATTGAATTGGGTAAGTTTATTGACTGGGAAAGTTCTTCTTTCCATTAAGTGGGAATGTTATAAATACCCTCAATTTTTGTTGACCTTGCACAAATATCCCCGATGGGTAAAAATTATTTTTTTTGGAGTCAACTTGAGAGAGTTGCTTCCATTTTTTGGAAGCAACTTGTATAAAGTTGCGTCCACTTCTGTAAGCAACTTGTGCTAGTTGCTTCCACTTTTCACAAGATAGGGGTATTTTTAAAAATTGAATAAGGGTATATTAAGGGGCGAATTTTGAGGGGTATTTAAATAATCTTCCCTTCCATTAAAGTTGACGTCTACGGTATGACCTTCTCCAAGAATATAGTGAGTTTGTTTTCCTTTGAATTCTCTATATTTTATATGTGGTACTCGCATAATAGTGCTTGTACCATTCTCAATAAAATGCTTTATAAAAAGGTTTCTAACTCTCATTAATATGAGTCAAAATTACATCTCTATCTCATGCATGGTAGAAATATTTACTATACTTGTTCATTAACATCATCAATGAAGTAGATTCATGGCAACTTTTGTGAGTTTTTTTACAAAGTTGAGGCATGCTAATTTGCAACGTATCTTTACTAAAGTTATTGACTCCTTTATAGTCTAACAAGTGGAGAATTCAAGTTTGGTGAAAATTGAATATTTCGAAAAACTTTCTTCAAAGCATTACATAGTTTGAAGTCAATATGTTTCCTTAGAAATGTGGAAGCTATGACTTCCTCTAATTTGAATGGTGCATCGTCGTAAGTAAAAGATTTTTATAACGAAAGTATTGTACTTGTATACATACTTCTACATCAAAGATCCTTTAATGGTGCTCAAGTACTTCTAAGTAAAAAAAGAGAGAGTCAAACTCGAGCCAAATTGGTTAAGTCAAAGGCGAGCCGAATTGGTTAGTCAAACTCCGTTATCAACATGCTGCTAACGTGTTATAGTATAACTAGAATATGGAAGAATAGAAGAATGAGAACTATTATTCATTACAAAATATGTTACATATATTACATAGCTAGGTTTAAGTCTCTATATATAGGCTATAAGGTAAACCCTGATTACATCTATATGGGATACACACACATGGGCCCAACGCCCTACAATGTCCCCAAAAAAAGTCGACTCAGCCAAAAAAAAAATGGAGCCTGTAAAAGCACCACATAAGCATTATTTGAACCATTAGATATGAAAATATCCAAACATATAATATGGTTTGTCAAAAGATTTTTTCAAAATATTTGTTTAAGGATCCTAACACAAATAATATAATATCTATTGTTAGTTTTCCTAATTTTATTATAATTATCTTAAAAATTCATTAAATTACTTGTTGTGTGAATATCTCAAAAACATTTTATTTAGGAAAAATATAAAATAAGCATGCATGCCAGCACGACACGTCATGACACAACACGGTTATCCATGTGATGTGCCCGTCTGTTATGCCTTGCTTTGCTTTGCTTTTAACTAAAAAGCACAGCACGTCCCGTTTTAAAATCTTGGCACGACACATAACATATTAGGTACGCTTCTTCGTGACCTGTGCTAGCACAAGATGACACACTTTACACCTCTACTCAACTATTCTAAAGAGGACACATTGGCTCGTTAAATATAATCTCCTACATCGTCAATTTATAGTAACTAATATTGCATGAGCTTTTAAGAGTAAAAACGTATGGAATACATTAAATCCATCTTTACGTATTTAAGGGCACTTGTAAATCAACTATAGATATGTTATTGTTGTCATTTTTTAAAAGACATTTGAGTTTGTGATAGTAGACAGCGGCATCGAGCCAAGTTGTTGAATGTATCAATGTAGTCTATTGTGTTTCATGTATGTGCTTCCTCTCACTTCTTCCCCATACCTATTTTACCATGCAAATGGCTGTACCTGTTTTACCATGCAAATGGCGATACTTGTTTTGGCTATAGGTAGTTTGAGCATTTATGTTTAGAAAGGGAAGTGATAGACCTACCTAGGAATTTATCCCGCAAAATTTAGTGATTCTCACAAATTTAAAAGCCCCGCCACCCAAAGAGAGTGCATTCCGCGGGATTTATCCCTTAGTTGGTTTATCATTTTCCGGTTTAGAAATTCATTTAAGAAATGGATGAGTACTTAACCCTAGTCTATTACTTTGATTAACAACCATCCAGGGCACTCAAGTACTTTTAAGTCTAGCTAGTTTTTGAAAAGACTTGATAAAAATAAAAAACACGAGTGAGATGAAACAACAGCATATGTTCAATAATAGAGCATTAAAGGGATTCTTAGCTTTGTCCCCACTACTCATCTCCCGACTTTTCTTCCCCAAAATCAAAAAAGTTAAGAGATTTTTATAAAAGGAGCAACTTTCAGGGTCCAAGAGAGAATATGCAATGTACAACTTCATTCATATCCTTGATCTAAAAACACTTGAATAATTTTCTAAACACCATCTTTTTTAGCCATCAATTGAGCACTCAATACCACCTTTCTAATTTTTCATCGAAAGTTCCCAACATAGATTTTTATTATTAATTTTATCCATTAAATCTCCCTTCTTTTCCAACCTTAACTTTTCTTATCATCAACTTAATTGCTTTTCTCCATTAGAGAGATTAAATATGATTCATGAGATCACCACCATGGATATTTTCATCAAGTCCATCCATTGATTGAGGAAGGACATATGGCAGCAGCAGTAGTTTTGACACCCACCCCCAAGAAATCTCTTGTTTGTCCTCCTTCCGTGTCCTCCAACTTTCGACGTTTCGCCGCAGGTGGGTACATTTGGAACTGGTTTATCGTCGATGTTGTAGAAAGATCGAGTAATGGGGTTTCTGCAAGGGATCCAAGATTAGTATTTGTCGATAAGTTTGAACCGAAGCAGAACCCAGTAAATTTGCTAACATCTTGGTTATGATCATCACTGGTCTTAAATCCAAAACTCATTAGAACTGATGGATTGGTGGCAGTTGTTGCTCCTATTTGTGCAGCCTTTTGCAACAATGCGGTTGCTGACATGTTTGCCATAGATGGTTGTTGTTGGTGCTGAGTGCTATATAAAGATGGGGCACTAAGTAGTTGAGGACTACCATCTTCTTTAATAGATGTTAGTAATTCCCCTGAACTTGTTGAAGAAAACTTTCTTCCAAGAACCCAATCTAAATTATAATCCGACTGTTGATGAGCATTTGAGCAAGAAAATGGATCACCATAGAGTGTTCCTGAATTCGGAGACCCCATTTGATGTAATTCTTGGATAGTAGTAGTATTTCCTGTTGGATTAACCTGGGATCCTTGTCCCATCCATAGAGAAAGTCCTGGTGTATTATGTTTGATCGACAGTTCTTCATCGTTTGTTGGGATTGGTTTGAAAATCGAAGAGAAATGCTGCACCATGTTAGGTCCCAGAGAAGATCCCACGAATTGATAATTGATGCAACCATTATTATTTCCTATAGAGTGGTTGATGTTTGCAGCTGTGACTCGAGCAGTTTCTTCTGCTAAGGCATCACAGAAGGCTCTGTGAGTGAGAAAACTGTCCCTCCTGTTGTTCATCAACACGAAGCAAATTCAGATTTTTGTAATCTAATAAACTTAGGAAATATTGAATGAAGTAAACTAAAAACCAAAAATCCTCAAAAGCCGAACCACTTATATAATACTGATCCTATACAATTTACGTTTGAAAATAGACATCTATCAACAATATGTATAGCTTTCAAACAAAGATATGCATCCCACCCACTTATAACCTCTCCTTCTATTTTGTTTTTCTCTTAAACTCCAAATGAGAGAGAGAGACCCATGATCGAGTTCTTAACTATTGTCCGTGTCATGCACAACATATAACAGTAACAGACAAAAACATACATCGCAACCACAAATCACTATCATCCTATGTATGATCCTTGACTCATTAAATGGATCAAACAATTAATCATGAAAGTTAAAAGTAATAAGAAACTATTGTTAGTAGTGATGATTAATCATTAATATTGACTAAACATTACCGCGAAAATAGAGTCCCACAATCGCATTTATACTCCCTAGTACCACAAGTTTTCGCGTGAGCTTTCTGATCAGACTGCACGGCATATCGTTTTGAACACTTTTCGCACTTCCATTTCTTCTCTCCATGCTTTCTACAAAAGTGTTTCTTTATACCCGTAAGATCTCCAAGAGCCCTCGAAGGATGATTATGAACACAGCCTTTTTCTGGGCAAACATATACGCGTTTTTTCGGTTCTTTGCTACTTCTTTGTCTAAGCTTCCACGGAAGGTTATGTCCTCTTCTGTGCAGTTGAAGATTTTGATCTCTTTGAAATCCTTTTCCACATATCTCACACAAGAATCTATTTGTTGCCATAAGTGTCTTGGGTGATAAAGCTATGACTTCAGCTTCAGGATCTGTGTATACATAGCAAAGTATATACTTACTGTTAACTACATGCAATTAGTCAGATATATATGAAAGAAAAGATCCATGAATATACTCATGCATGATCATGATCATAAAAGCAAAGGAAAAAGAAGAAAGTAAATCCATGAATATACATAAGTACCTGGTGTTCCTGGTAAGTTTCTCTTTTTCTTTATGTTTGGTAACGGATTATTAATTGATCCAACTACAAAATCAGCAGGATTTTGATGATTGAAAACACTTCCCATAATCGGTTCTCCTGTTGCCATCTTATTGATCATCAACATAAGAGCTAGCTATACCTAGTAAATTCTCTCTTGATATTTAAAATAACTGATCGGTTATCAAAACTATCTGTAGTTTAGCGTGAGAGTGATGGGTTACTGAGAGAAAAAGAATTAAGAACTCAACAATAAGAACTGAAGAAGATGATGCAGATGGTCCTAATGGATGAAATCAAGAGGAAACCTAAGAGTATGGGTACCTGTTTTATGGTTGTATTAATATATGCTAATCAAACATATAATAACATTAAGTCAGTATCCCTCTCTCTCTCTCTCTGTGTGTGCTGGTTCTCTCTCTAGCTATCTTTGTGTGTTTTTGTGCAGAGAGACTTAAGTATATCATAATGTCAAGCTTTGCTGTTGGGTCTGCAAGAAAAAAGACTAAATTATGCGTGGCGGTGAAAAGTTAAAGTTGGAACTTTGGGAGAGGGTTGAAGAAAAGAGAAAGAGAAGGGGTTTGAAGCCCCCTCTCTCTCTCTCAATGTCTCTCCATCCAAAGGTGCATGATGACACATTTTATGATGAGGTTGGAAGAAAGGATGTCTCCATACCTTTCCCGATTGGAATGATTATCCCATAATTTGTTTTGCCTTTTTCTTTTGTTTCCCCTCTCTTATTTTATCACCCTACTCCTCCTTCATACTCCATTTTTACTGGGATATGCATATGATATAAGCATACATGTGTTCTTTACAGCTAGAGAACTATACTATATACAGTATATACATGTTGTCTAGTATAATGTTATTACCGTACGTAATATCTGAATTTCAAATTTCGCAGCATCGTGATACCATTCTATCGGCTGAACAGGAAACAATCTACCGGTAAATGCTGTCTCGAAAGTATGTAAAAATAAAATGCTCTCTTTCAATGGGCAACATTAGAACCAAACTGAAAACTCACTATAACTCTATTAATAATGGAGATGTCCCGATATCAGTGTCATTTTCATATACAATTGGAGAGGAGCGAGGAACATTATTGAGTCCCACAATAGTATTACGTACAGCATAATTCATCAAGAAAATCTGTAAAGACGTATCTTTACTTTCTCCCTTTCTTTCTTTCTCTAGTTTGCACAACTTATATCCCTACTTTGATAGTATCGACATATTCTTGCATCTTCCATGTATATTAACAGCTTTGATCGTAGAATATTTTGATAGGGTACCCACACACCTAAGTTAATGAATAAAGTTGTATTCTTAGAGTTTGCTTTTCTATATCAATTGGTGCAGCAAATACTTTACAGGCAAAACACATTTTCATTGGCATAACTGGTGGATTCTTTGGGTCGAAACGAATAACAAATTAAGTTTTCAACGTATAAGCATACATCAAGGACGAACCAGTTTTAACTGTATACCATTTAGATATTAAGGTTAACACCAGAGTTGCAAAAAGAAAAATCTTGATTTGATAGGGTATTTTTCTGTAATCTATCCTTTGCCTTTGGGAAAAAATGGGTAAAAGAAATTACTTTTTTTTTCTGTTTTTCTAAACATGAAGAAATTACATATTCACTAAACTTCTAATTCGAAATTGGAATTAATCTATAAATAAAGTAGCCAGGGTTAAAAGACAGTGAACTGACAAAGGCAGTGAATTTTTAGAAGTTTGAGTAGTCGTCTCCTTGTGAGCTGACTTTTCCTAGTTATAATAAACCTACCCCTTAATCATAATCTAATGATGTTTTTAATAAAAAAATCTTAAATGTTCTGCTTTAAAAAGGATCCATTTGTTTAATATTTTAATTTTGGATTTTTCTTGTTGAACTATTGTGAGCTTAAGAATATTCTCTCCTTCACCCAACAACACTTTCCATTTCTCTCATTAAAAATCATAATTAGGGTTCCAACTTTCAACATTTATTAGTAGCATTAAGGGCAAGGATTCCTTCACAAACTTAAACTGATCTTCAAAAGTAGAGAAAGAAAAGTAAAGTTAGTACTACTAGCATTTCTTTCTCACAAAGATTTCTTTCTCTCTGCTGTCTAATTAAAAAAAAAACAAAAAAGTGAAACCAGATCCTGTCTAGGTTGTAAGCAGTGAGATTGTTGAGTGATAACATGGTTGAGATAAGGGTTTGTTTTAGGTAAAGTGTAGTGTTGTCATGAAGGGCTTGTTTGTTTGTAAGGTGTTTTGGTTGGCTATAGTGACCATAGTGATCTTAGGTCAGAGTAGGGAGGAAATTTGTGTTGTAGTTTGTGAGTTTCAAAATTCGAAAAGGATTTCCTGATTCCAAAGGATTTGAGGTGTCTCCAACTCTATTCTTCAATTAGCTTTCCGAAAAGAACCATACAAAGTTATTCATGTGAGATTCCTCTATAATAGCTTTTGAGACTTTTTAAGTTTTAACATTTTATGGATAGTCTTAGTAACAAGGACAAGGAGTGATTAACATATGATGAGGTAGCAAGGAGACTAAGGAGTATTATGTGAGGTTAAGCCGAGTGATTAACATTTTTCCTTGTTTTGTTATAAGGAGCTAGCCATGATTTATCTATTTTTAGATAGAAGAGGAGTAAGATTTTGATCTACGGAGAACCAGGGTATCGATGGCATCCAACTCAAAACCAATTAGTAATGAGTGGAGAGGCCCTAAGGATTATAAAGGCGCGGTCAAATGACTAGTCGCAAATAGCCTCCTCTGATACCATATTAGAATACGGGCATCCAACTCAAAACCAATTGGCAATGAGTGGAGAGGCCCTAAGGATTATAAACCGCAAGATCTTAGATTGCCCAACAATGTGGGACTAATAATCTCAATACCATGCTATAATATTTTCCACAAGTACATTTATGCTCTGTCCATAAGATATGTACACACCAGCTAGTTTAGTCGATGAACATTAGTGTCGCGACTACGCTTCCCTTGTGATACCTCTCACGCCTGGCTCAACCAAAAGGTCCAACTCGCTGTAATTGAAATCCATGCATGCTTTTAAATGAACTTATCAAAATATACGAGGCATCACTCTAGTCTCTAGACATGCATGATGTGGATGAATATACGTACACTGCGTAGAACCTCATGTGTATACGTAATGGTGCATCTTCTTATAGTTGGCAGTTGGCCTTGGGCTACTTCCTTATATATTGGTTTTGTAAACTTGTAATCTTGCAATATTCCCACCATCTCAAAAGGAAATAGGCGAGAAAGTGGCGCCACCAACACGAGCACCCTAAGTTAGTGAAACGACCGTTAGAAATAAATGATTTCATCTCCCTGCAATTAAGGGAATTGTTGTGTTAGACAGTTATTATTTTCCAGGTACAAAAATCATGTGGAGGGAAAAAGAATAATTGTAGATCTGTATTCAAAAAGTAGAATAGATTTGGATCTACAAAGTCATTAAAAAATTAAAACCCATGCAGATGCAACTTTCTTTAAAGATTAATGATAGAGAAATTATTAAAGTGGGACAAAATAATAGGAACTTTTAATTAATTAAGATCAATGAGCGGTTTTCCTTTCAAATTGCATTTGCATCCTTTCTGTAATTACGTTTAAAATACGGATCTTCATCAGATATCCTCATGGCATTGCCGGTTATGGGAGAGATCGATCCTAGTACAAGATGCATCTTATATGGTTTCCTTTATATATAAGTTTTTAGTGAATTTTATCTATTGTTTCCAAAAACATAAATTAAAGACAAATTAACTAATGCAAAACGAAGTCTAACCTATGAGTGACACCAAACACCTAGCAAACAATATGCCTAGGTTCAAAACATTTTCTTCTCAACAGAACTTTAGCATGGTTTTATTCTTTTACTCCTCAAGTTGTAACTAACTTCAGGTATAATTAAGCAAAGGCAACACGATATCACTTTTCCTGAATTAATTCAAACGCATGCAAAACTTCCTTAATGAAAACATCTCTGTGTACACTCTTAACAGATCGATCTAGCTCAGTGTACATAGCTAATTTCCAAAAAAATAATTGAACGGTAGTAGAACTAGCTCATTGATTAGATTAGTTTCCACTTAATGGAATTGTTCGGTGCCTTTTCTATATAGCAGCAAGTCACTACCCTTGGCTTTTTAGGATTTAGTAGCTAGCTCGGTTAATTATGTCTCTCTCCAAATTTCGTATATGGTTTAGAATATGGGCACACCAACACAGGGACACCAGATTTGGGTGCTACAATGTGAATACGAGATAAGAGATTTGACTACTCCACTTATAAAAAAACGAATTTGGATATCATATACTATGTTACCAAAATCAGCTTTTCCCGATCATATCTATTTCAGGTTCAACGAGTTTGGGAAGGCATACATCAATAATTGATCTCAGGTGGGAGTTGATCCTAGCATTACTCAAGGATAAAGACAGATTCGTGACCTGAGCGCATTTGCATACATAAATTTATATAAGATCCAAAGAGATCTATTGTTGCACAATCGGTGGCGGAGCCAGATATTGACAAAAAGGGGATTAATTTTTTTTTATCAAACATTAGTGGACTAAATGAAAACATTATGTGGACTAAATGCAAAATATATGATAAGTTCAAGAATTTTTCTATGGTTTTAATAATTTTAGGAGGGCTAGAGCCAGGGTTAGTCAACCTTGGCTCCGCCCTTGTGTACAAATATACTGGGAGACAATAATGTTTCAAAAGCAATTCATAAATTGACTAATTAATTAAGATTTGCCTAGGAACCAAACAAACTAGGTTTATTTCATATATTCTCTTCTATACATTTTTTTTTTTTTTTTTTTTGACAATAGACATTAAGTTTTCTCACACACAAAAATAAGCTCCCTACATACAGTATGCAATTATTACATGTTCTACAGCTTCTGCCGGCCCCGTAGATCAGTTGTGCCGGCATGCACATACCATTAAGGATTCCAAAATAATATTCAAGTTAAACAAGAGCACTAAATTTTCCAATTGAACAACAGAATATATATACGTTTATAATGTGTGTGCATGCACATATCTTCCGAGCTATAATTTTTCTTTTCTTTTTTCTTTTTGTGACTTTTTTGGTAGCTAGGTTGAATACATTGCCAATTGAAGAGAAAAGTCACCTAAATGTCACTTTCTAGTGCATATATCTGAAAGGAAAGTGAAAACCACAGGGTTCATTATTGCCTTTATAGAACATTAAGTTAGGGTCCACAAACACTCACCCATTTGATTGAGAAAGAAAAGAGGAAACAGAAAAGATAATAAGTGGACTCTGAAAATGCCCACTACGAATTAAGAAGTTTTTCCGTTAAAACTAACAATGAAGCTACTGTTCTCTAAAGTCATTTGAATTCCAGTGTGAGTTCAGTTGAATATAAAGAGAGAATTGCAAGGTTGATTGGTTGGATCTTGAATGCATATGAATTGAAAGCTTGATATTTATTGAGAGCGACACAAAGTCAGTGAGAGAGAAATCGAGGGATATTTCCCAGCTATAACTTAAAGCATGAGAGATCATTCGTCCCCAATAATCGTATGCACGGGTCTACTGTTTGCATACATTATTTTAGTGGTCGAAATGAAACATTTGATTCATCAAAATCAGCAAGTTTGGAGTTATACATGGATGTACAGTTGAGCATTTGTTTCTTTGTTGTTGTTTTTTGTTTTTCGAAGCATGTTTTTTGTTTTTATGTTGTCTTTCATGATCGGGAAAGAACAAAACGAATCCAGCCAGCTTAACCAATGGCCCCTACATGTAGCATATCCGACACGGTCTATACTGATGCATGAGGTACTATATCAGCCACCGGGCAAAGAGAACTATTCTGGCCTAAGTATATATGGTTCGATGAAACAGCTATTGGTGCCGTGGCACTGATATATAACAGGTATGGCTAGTGAAGCGTCATAGTGGCGCGTCACAGCATAGCCGACCTAGTCAGTGTTCAACCATGATGGTGTTACACTGCATAGACCATGAAACGCTAAGATAGCGGAACCCTACGGGGCCAGCAAAGCACTAAGATGACGCTACACTGTAAAGTTAGTGGCCAAGTAATGAAGCTTATTGGCCGACACAATAAAACTTCTTTGAGGAAAGGCAAGACAAGGCCAAAATGACAACATGCGATGTTGGCAGTGAGGCATATCCGTGGAATTGAGTTAGGCGCCCAACTCAAGGATGATGCAGGAACATGGAATATGCCGAGAGTTGGCATATGCATCAGTCCAAGGCTGGCCGAATCTTGGACAATGCAAGCAAGCTAGTAATGCAAGAGTAGGCATTGTTATTGTAGAGAAAATTGGTTAAGTGGAGCATATGACGCATGAGTAACCAGAATGAGCTAAGAGAATGGCTGAGATTGTAGTGCAATGTTAGTTGTACATTGGCTTCGGCCAAGATGACTACAATGCCCTAGTTGGCTGAGTATTGACTCAAGGTCAAGCTCAGTAATGCGCAAAGATAACACATTATGGCTTAAGTGATAGTTATAAGTTGGTTATCGGCTTTGTGAGCATGCCAATGGTGTGAGACAAGGGAGAACATTTAAGAAGGAGTTCATAACCTAAAATAAGTGTCCATAACTATTTCAGAACACGTGTTGAAGGTTGGCTCGAGTTGGGAATGGCCAGTTTGCACAGTTATTGGCGGTTATGAAGCTGTCTTATGGGACAGATGGCTGTCCCATGCGTGTGCAAGTGTTGTGCATGGTTTTTAGCCATTGTAACCATTGTATAAATAGTGTAAAGGAATTAGAAAATCAGTAGGCTCGTAGAGATGATTGTGAGACTCGGATTGAGATAGTTTTGGTAAGGTAAAGGCTTGGTTCAAGAGGAACAAGTCTGTGTAAGTCCCTAAGTAGGCAGGTTTTGTATATCTTCCCTTTGATAGGTTAATTGTGTCCTATTATAAGTGTTCTTGGTTAGCTGATTGTTGTTGGTAATGTATTCGCAATGTTTGAAGCCTTTATGGTAAGCATTTGAGAAGAGAAAGAAGGGTTAAAGACTTTTATTGTAGAATTGTGTAGTTGTTGTTTGCATTGGTGCAAACTTATAAGACTGAAGTAATTGTGGGTGAAGCTTGATTCATTGAACCACGTTACTATCAGGTACACTCGTGCCAGAAATTTGTAAGATGCATTTACGTGTGTGACAATTCGGGGATCAGAGTTGTGTTTAGTAGACAGTTCGAATGTATTTGTTAGATATTACACAGGTACTTCTTTCTCTCTTAAGTTATCTTTTCATGAACAAGTAATTGGTGCATTGTATTCAGAAAAATTGCATTAAAAATGGGGTCTAATGCCACTATGATCGACTAAGAATTACAGGGTACGTTTGATCAGTTGGAGGAATACTATGATCTTGGTGATATTACCATGGATATAGGTTGTGATGGCCTAGATATTCCTCTTGTTTCTGAAGAAAATGACAGGCTATAATTACTTGAAGGAAGAACATCAGATTGGTTTAAAGAATTTGACGAAAAGGTAGGTGCAGTAGAGGACAAGGTATCTGATGCAGCTATCCTTGTTGAATTTGAAACCATTGCTGAAGTGACTAAATTGAAAGGGAAATTCAGTGACATAAAGACCATACTAATGTCCGAGGAGATGACAAGTGTTAGAGCATTGCTCGGTCAAACTCGCAAGCGTTGCTATCTCAAGCTTGTTGTCAAGTTTAGTTGCGAAAACTATAAGTCTTGATTTCTAGTTTACTTATAGCTAAGTCTCGGACTAGGATAGAAAGTGTAGTTGAGTTCTAGACTCCACAGCGTTCATCATACAAAGACGAAGAACTACTCAAGGAACTGGTGGAACTTCATCGACTAAAAGGTATGTGGAGACTTGAACTTATCTATCACTACAAAAGTCTATCTACTCTATCTCCTATCTTGAGACAAAAGTCGTATTGCTATATAGACTTCGATTATAAACATTTGCTATTTCGAGCCGAGTTTATCTCGCTTATCTATTTCTCGAAATATGTATTGGTAAGCTTTCGCTTTGGCCAAGTTCATCTTTACAAGCGACGAAAGTCAAGTTGATTATTTCAATATATTGAAAATTGGTTTGATGAAAAATAGTGTGTGAATAACCTCTATTTAACATCCTATAAGAATGTTTCAATGGTTGAACCAAATGTATGCATACTTGTGTTTGTACTAAATGGTTGATGGAGACTGGGTAAGTATGTGTACCCGTACGCATACTGGCAGAAGTTCACAACCGTGAATTTCTGCTGAGTTTGGAAATCAAAACCAACTCAATCCGGTTACCTAAGTATGTGTACCCGTACGCATACTGGCGGAAAGTTCACGTCCGTGAATTTCTGCTGAGTTTGGAAACCAAAAAAAACTCAAATCCGGTTACTTAAGTACGCATACTTAAGTGTGTTACTTTCTAAAATTGGTTTGTTCATGAACTAAAACATTTATAAATTAAGGAATGCAAATTGCAAATCGTGGCTATAATGTTCATGAATCGATTCGAGTGAATCAAAACCGATTTTGCTTCGATTGTGTCTTGTATACTTCTATGAGATCTAAGCAATTGAACAACTCTCTAACTAGTTCTTTTGAGTCATTTGAACTAGTTATGGTGAAGATGAATATGGTTGATATGAAAGTGCTCATATGGCTAACCATTTGGTTAACTACTTTTGAACCAACTAGGTGTACACGTTTAGGTACGGTTACACAAACCTAAATGGACGTGCATTTCATTTTTGTATAACAAGCTAAGCTCTATCTAACGGTTGAAAGATATTAGATTGATCTAATCGGGTTTTCATCTAACGGTGAATATTGAATGCTTTGTTACCAAGGTAACTTAGATTGCAAACCCTGATTTGGAGACTATATAAAGGAGAACTCTAGCAACCGGGAAACCTAATCCCCACACCTCATGTGTGATACTAGTTGTATAAGCTAGAGTCGATTCTACTTTAACCTTAGGTTTCTACCGAGACCCTGTAGGTTAACGACTTGAAGACTTCATTGGGATTGTGAAGCAAGACCCAACTATTTTCTCTGTAGTTACGTAATCTGATCTTGTTGTTTCTATCGTGATTGAGTGCAATCGTAAGATTGGCTTGAGATTAATTTCTCCGATAGGCAAGATAGAAAAGTAGTCAAAAAAATCTTAGTCTCATCGTTTGTGATCCCACAATATCTTGTTTCGCTAGTCGATTAAGATTATTGTGAGGTGATTGATAATTCTAGGCTGTTCTTCGGGAATATAAGTCAGGGTTATCGATTGGTTCATGTACACCTTGATTTATCAAAAGGCAGAACAGAACTTGTAGGTATTTCTGTGGGAGACAGATTTATCTATTCCTGTAGACTTTTCTGTGTGATACAGATTTTTTTATAAGTCTTCGACTTTGGGTCGTAGCAACTCTTAGTTGTGGGTGAGATCATCTAAGGGAATCAAGTGCGTAGTATCCTGCTGGGATCAGAGACGTAAGGAGTGCAACTGTACCTTGGATCAGTGTGAGATTGATTGGGGTTCAACTACAGTCCAGACCGAAGTTAGTTTGTAGTAGGCTAGTGTCTGTAGCGGCTTAATATAGTGTGTGTTCAATCTGGACTAGGTCCCGGGGTTTTTCTGCATTTGCGGTTTCCTCGTTAACAAAACTTCTTGTGTATGTGTTATTTCTTTTCTGCATTATATTTTGTTATATAATTGAAATATCACAGGTTGTGCGTTGAATCAATCAATTGGTAAATCCGACCTTTGGTTGTTGATTGAAATTGATTGATACTTGAACATTGGTCTTTGGTACCGTTCAAGTTAATTTCTCTTGTATTCAATTAGACTCGCATATTTCTATTTGCTTGAGTAAGTATTGAATCGAGAAATTGAGATATAACTCTTTGATATACTTTTTATTAAGATTGAGTCTGACTGTCTAGTTGATTCTATTAAAAGTATATTGGAGTTAGTCCATACAGATTGCTAAGCGAATTATTGGGTGAGGTTGTTGTACCCCCACTTTTTCAATTGGTATCAGAGCAGGCAAACACGTTTAAGACCTTATAAGCCTGTGTTTGTAGCGATCTGACTCTATGGACGACAGTAATATCTCTAATAAACGCGTCACCAGAAACAAAAGTTATGTTTTAACAATATCTATTAAAGAGAAAGATTCGTCAATCTCAAATATAGATGAACCTAGTGTTCTGACGAAACAGACTGACACTGACATGTGTTATCCCGATTACCCTTCAAAAGAGTCTATCTCCAACGAAAGGGAAACAGCTGAAGAGAGTGAACTGATTCTAAAACTTGTTAGAATCAAAGCTGATAGATTTAATCGGTTGAAAAACAATGTCAATGTTCTTTTCGGTGTAGTGAGAGATTATGATTCCAAAAATGTTGAAGTTCAGTCTTCACGTATCTAACTTGAGGCAAGCCTCAAAAAGGATGCTTTGGAAATTGAACATCGCTTGAGAGGATGTTCAAAAAAATACTCTACACCATCTACTTCCATTGCAACTGAGAAAGTTCCAATTCCAGAAGTAAAATCGGAATTCCCTTCTATTGGAAAAGATGTGCCTATAGCCTCTTCTAATCAAGGATGTTGCACATCACATGGAAGGAAGAAATCTCCAAACGATTATGTTAAGACGGTACCTTCTAATCACTCTTATGATCTGAAAGTATGTCTCTTTTGTGATTCAAAAGGGCCTGTTAAGCAAAAGAGAAACTCTAGGTTGAATAACAATTCCATTGTTCGACTTCAACACACCTTAGACTTAATCCTCATAGGTGTAACTGACATTCGTATGTCTAAACCAATTGGTTTTAGTACTCACCCTGTGTATTCTACCAGGAAAGTCAGTTCTATGAGTTCCTCAAATGCTCGAAAGCATAACAGACGTCTTAACAAAAATTGCCTAAGAAGAGATCAGGAATTTTCTTCTGTCAAAAAGGGAGATAATGTTACTTTTGATGTGAAAAGAGTGTCAGGAAAAGGGAGCAAAAATGATGATATGAGAAATAACCTAAAGGTGATAATTGAAGGTTATAAAGAAATCGTCAACAGGCCATCAACCGCCTCTAGTCAAAATTCTTCTGGTAAGAACTCCAACTATGTCTCATATTTTGATGACAGTAAGTTCTATGATAATTTCTCACATTAAAAGAGATTCTTTCCTAGATTTGAAAGGAAAAAGAGACTCAACCATGAACATTGTTCATTTAATGAGCTGAGAGCTCATTCTTGTGGTAATTAATCACAAGGGTTGAGAACTTACTCATAAAAATCATGTTGAGTAAGTTGTGTTAATAATCAGGTATACTTCTGTCAAAATTGTTTTCTGTTTAGTTGAGCTATTCTCTTATCGTTTATAGTTAAACTATTGTCTGCAGACAACTTTGCTTAAGTATTGACTGTGTCTGAAGATATTCCTTGTTTTTCCTTCTTGTTTTCAAAGAAGTTTTTCTTTGCAACTAAGTTGCCTACTACTCTTGTGCTCTAATTTAGACATAGAAATTATTGAGCCAAAATTTTGTGAAAATATTCACGTAGCAAAAATTTCTTAGTCATAAGGGTGCGACCCTTGTTTGTTTTTGTTATTGGGTCAAGTTGTATTCGTACGAGTACCCGTGTTACTATCACGAATCAATTTTGGAAACCCTAAAAGTTACCTTCCCTAAGAAAACATTTAAATACCAAACCCATTGAGTCACGTACGCATACTCTGGGTTATTTTGTGATTTGTCAAGAATGTCTTCTTCTAGCTCTAGCGGTTTTGCAAGAGGTTTTCTTGATAGAGGTATTGGTTTCGAGTCCAAGGGGAGGAAGAAAAGAACCCTAGTAGAAGATGATCATCCTAATGCCTCATGTTACTATGCCTATACACATCAGGATATTGAGAATGAGGATACGGTTTCTGCTGAAGTGGTTCATGATTTTCTTAAATATTTTGAGGAAGCAAAACTGTAGCTCGTTGATACTTTGAAGAGTCTTGATGTGTTGAGAACTGAGTTGAAAAAGGTTACTTCTGACCTTGGTCTCATAAAGACACATGTTAAAGATCTTCTCAATGACGATATCTTCTCTGAAGATGCAGTGGATGATGTCAATCACAATCTCAAAGACCTCAAGGCTCGTGAGAATTCCGAAACGTCTATGTGATTTCAGTTCGTGTTCGGTTTTGATGGTTTAGGAGTCTGTCTTTGTTCATTAGCTTGTTGATTTTATATTTCCTAGGAAAACTTCTTATGAGAATTTTATTCTTGTGTTTTTAAGAAGAATAACTAAAGTTTGGAATAGCCATTATTGTGATTACACATCCAACGTTTTTCATCTTTAATGTTTTTAAATTTATTTATTTAAATTCTAAAGTTTGTTTGGAAGATGATTTTTCCAGTATTAATCTTTATGGTTTTATATATTGCAATTTTTTATGGGATGTGTGTGTTTGCGTCCGTGAACTATGATTGTCCCATACATGGTCAAAAGTTAAGTCTTTCATATGTCGATATGCAAGTATTGATAAAAGATTGAATGAACTTTTGACAAACAAAAGTTAAGCCTTTATGTCATTATGCAAATATTGACGGAAGAAAGGATGAGCTTTTGTTTACAAATATTAACTCCATTGTGTGTCATTGTGTAAATAGTGATGAAAGATAGAATGAATCTTTGTTTATTCCGTAGTATTGGTCTTTCCCTGATCCACATCTTTGTGTATATACTGTGTTGCTCCGTAAGTTTTCTTATGTTGAGCATGACCAATTGAATTGATCATTTTCCTTGTGGTTAATTCAATTGAGATTTTTGGACACAAATTCATATCCTTATGTGATTTTTAACGTCCAAAGAAATCCTTCTTTTCTTGTGAAAGTAAGGTCGCTCTTGTTGTTCTTTCGGGAATGACATTAAATGGGGGAGAGTTCTTTTTGAACTTGTTCTTTATTTCCAAATCTTTGTGGGGAGTGCGGCTGTGGAATATTGTAGGGGTTATCTTGTATCTTTATAAACTCCTTGATGAATGCATTTAGCTTCGGCTATATGATTGCATCTAAAAAGTTGATATGTGCTTTCTTTTGGTCATGAAATGTCTCTATGGAAATTTCATTAGGATCCCACTAGTTTTCGTACCTTTGCCAATTTTATTGACAAAAAGGGGGAGAATTAATGTGTAGTTCACACTACAAATACATATGGTTTTAGGATCATTATGTAAGGGGGAGTGGTTTCCATGTGAGATGGAGTATTGACTAAGGGGGAGTGATACATATCACCATAGTATTGTTGTCGAAGTTGTGATACAATTGAACTTTGATGCTGTGTAATGATACTATGACACTGTGTAACAATGATTGAGAGCTTTTGTTTTCTCATTGTTATGGCTACGGATTTTCAACAACGATGATGCTGAACTTACAACCTTTGGAATGATTGGAGTACTTGGGAGTGACGAAGATTTCGAGTAATGTTGAAGAACCAAGGAGATCATGCATGTGGGAGAGAAACTGCAAAGTTTATTTATTTTGTATTCCATATGTATTGATAGTTTTGTCACTAAAATTGACAAAGGGGGAGATTGTTAAAGCATTGCTCGGTCGAACTCGCAAGCGCTGCTATCTCAAGCTTGTTGTCAAGTTTAGGTTCCAAAACTATAAGTCTTGATTTCTAGTCTACTTATAGCTAAGTCTCGAACTAGGATAGAAAGTGTAGTTGAGCTCTAGACTCCACGACGTTCATCATACAAAGACGAAGAACAACTCAAGGAACTGGTGGAACTTCATCGACTAAAAGGTATGTGGAAACTTGAACTTATCTATCACTACAAAAGTCTATCTACTCTATCTCCTATCTTGAGACAAAAGTCGTATTGCTATATAGACTTCGATTATACACATGTGCTATTTCGAGCCGAGTTTATCTCGCTTATCTATTTCTCGAAATATGTGTTGGTAAGCTTTCGCTTTGGCCAAGTTCATCTTTACAAGTGACGAAAGTCATGTTGATTATTTCAATATCTTGAAAATTGCTTTGATGAAAAATAGTGTGTGAATAACCTATATTTAACATCCTCTAAGAATGTTTCAATGGTTGAAATAAAGAGTTTTGGACATGTAACCATCTTTGGATATAAGTATTCAATGTGTTTGTGCATTAGTGTGTGAGTCCAAAACCGGGAACCAAATGTATGCATACTTGTGTGTGTACTAAATGGTTGATGGAGGCTGGGTAAGTATGCGTACCCGTACGCATACTGGCGGAAGTTCACGACCGTGAATTTATGCTAAGTTTGGAAATCAAAACCAACTCAATCCGTTTACCTAAGTATGCGTGCCCGTACACATACTGGCGGAAAGTTCACGTCCGTGAATTTCTGCTGAGTTTGGAAACCAAAACAAGCTCAAATCCGGTCACTTAAGTACGCATACCCGTACGCATACTTAAGTGTGTTACTTTCTAAAATTTGTTTGTTCATGAACTAAAACATTTATAAATTAAGGAATGCAATTTGCAAACCGTGGATATAATGTTCATGAATCGATTCGAGTAAATCAAAACCGATTTTGCTTCGATTGTGTCTTGTATACTTCTATGAGATCTAAGCAATTGAACAACTCTCTAACTAGTTCTTTTGAGTCATTTGAACTAGTTATGGTGAAGATGAATATGGTTGATATGAAAGTGCTCATATGGCTAACCATTTGGTTAACTACTGTTGAACCAACTAGGTGTACACGTTTAGGTACGGTTACACAAACCTAAATGGACGTGCATTTCATTTGTGTATAACAAGCAAAGCTCGATCTAACGGTTGAAAGATATTAGCTTGATCTAATCAGGTTTTCATCTAACGGTGAATATTGAATGCTTTATTACCAAGGTAACTTAGATTGCAAACCCTGATTTTGAGACTATATAAAGGAGAACTCTAGCAACTGGGAAACCTAATCCCCACACCTCCTGTGTGGTACTAGTTGTATAAGCTAGAAGGTACGAAAATTAGTGGGATCCTAATGAAATTTCCATAGAGATACTTCATGACCAAAAGAAAAGCACATATCAACTTTTTTAGATGCAATCATATATCCGAAACTAAATGCATTCATCAAGGAGTTTATAAAGATATAAGATAACCCCTATAATATTCCACAGCCGCACTCCCCACAAAGATTTGGCAATTAAGCACAAGTTCAATTAAGAACTCTCCCCCATAAAATGTCATTCCCGAAAGAACAACAAGAGCGACCTTACTTTCACAAGAAAATAAGGAATTCTTTGGACATTAACAAATCACATGAAACATGAATTTGTATCCAAGAATCTTAATTAAATTAACCACAAGAGAACCCATGATTAATTTAATCGGAAATGCTCACATAAGAGAACTTACAGAGCCGCACAATATATACATAAAGACATGGATAAGGGAAGATCAATACTGCGGAATAAACAAAGATTCATTCTATTTTTCATCACTATTTGCACAATGACATGTGATAGACTTTAATCTTTGTAAACAAAAGTTCATCCTTTCTTCCATCAATATTTGCATAATGACATATAAGGCTTAAATTTTGTTTGTCAAAAGTTCATTCAATCTTTTATCAATACTTGCATACTGACATATAAAAGACTTAACTTTTGACCACGTATGGGACAATCATAGTTCACGGACGCAAACACGCATATCCCATAACAAGTTGCAATATATAAAACCATAAAGATTAATACTGCAAAATCATCTTCCAAATAAACTTTAGAATTTAAATAAATAAATCTAAAAACATTGCAAGATGAAAATCGTTGGAAATAGCTATGTGTACTCACAATAATGGCTATTCCAAACCCTAGTTATCCTTCTTAAAAACACAAGAATAAATTCTCATAAGAAGTTTCCTAAATAAAATAGATAAAGCACGGAAGTCTAATCATCATCTTCATCATCGGAGACCATAAATGTGGCACGAATCTTATCCATGTCTTCCTTGATTTCAGGAAACTTAGTGGCAATCGCAAGTAATTTTTCTTCACACCTTATCTTAGCATCAATGTTACACACACCCTTGTGAATTTGATGAAGAAGCTTCACGGAGGAAGATTCAAATGAGTAAACAAGCGTGTCGCATCTTTGTCTCTTGCAAGCATTCTCCTTCATACGTTTGAAATTACAAGGGCGAACAAGCTTTGGAGTTCCAATATAGTTGCCAATGGGAGCAATGGAGAATGTGCGTCAAATGCGCTCAATCAAGCAAGGATAGGCTAACTTCTTGTTGGAAGACGTCATCGACAACATTTGATAAATGATAAACCCACAAATGTCGAGACTTTGAGTTCTCAACTCAAGGAAATAGACCAACTCTGCAAACTCACGACCCCAACAAGAATTCTCAATCGTGGAGGGACAAAGATTAGAGATACCAAGTTTTCCAAAAGACATCAAAGCAAGACTAAGATGAGTAGTAGGAAATTTCCCTACATTCCATTCAACACTCTTACCACAAAGACCATTAGAGATGGTTTCATATGATGGTATTTCATGACTAGGTCTTGGAAGGCGAAAACTCCCAAGGGGAATTATAGTGATTTTTGAAATCAACTCTCTATTAACAAGAATTCTTTGTCTATTTACCATGGTCTTGAATTCCATGTCATCATAATTAACATCATAGATGTTAGCATAGAAGATTCTTGTAAGAGTGTCAAAACCTTCACCAAGATCATCAAAGATGTTTCCAAGATTCTTGTAGGGTTCATGTTAGAGGTGTGGGGATTAGGTTTCCCAGTTACTAGAGTTCTCCTTTATATAGTCTTCAAATCAGGGTTTGCAATCTAAGTTACCTTGGTAACAAGGCATTCAATATTCACCTTTAGATGAAAACCTGATTAGATTCAAGCTAATATCTTTCAACCGTTAGATCGAACTTAGCTTGTTATACACAAATGAAATGTAACTTCATTTAGGTTTGAGTAACCGTACCTAAACGTGTACACTTAGTCGGTTCAACAATAGTTAACCAATGGTTAGCCATATGAGCACTTTCATACCAACTTTATTCATCTTTACCATAACTAGTTTAAATGACTCAAATGAACTAGTTCGAGAGTTGTTCAATTGCTTAGATCTCATAGAAGTATACAAGATACAATTGAAGCAAAATCGATTTTGTTTCACTCGAATCAATTCATGAACATTATAGCCACGGTTTGCAAAGATTAAATTCCTTATTATATAAATGTTTTAGTTCATGAACAAACGGATTTTGGAAAGTAACCTCCTTAAATATGCAAATGGGTACGTATACTTAAGTAACCGTATTGAGTTTGTTTTTCACTTCCAAACTCAAGCATAAATTCACGGACGTGAACCTTCCGCCAGTATGCGTATGGGTATGCATACTTGCACGGATTTCCAACAACCGCCAGTACGCGTACGGGTACGCATACTTTAGGTTCCCGTTTTTGGACTTTTACACAAATGTGAGAACACACTATGTTTATATCCAAACATGGTTACTTATTCTAAACTCTCATTTCAATCATTGAAACTTTCTTAGAGGATGTTAAAATAGTTGTTATTCACAAACTATTTTCATCAAAGCGATTTTCAAGTTATTGAAATAATCAACATGACTTTCGTCACGAGTAAAGATGAACTTGGCTAAAGCGAAAGCTTACCAACACATATTTCGATAAATAGATAAGCGGGATAAACTCTGATCGAAATAGCAAATGTGTATAATTGAAGTCTATATAGCAATACGACTTTTGTCTCAAAATAGGAGATAGAATAGATAGAATTTTGAGTAATAGATAAGTTCAAGTATCCGCATACCTTTTGTTAATGAAGTTCCACAAGTTCCCTTGAGTAGTTCTTCGTCTTCATTCGATGAACGTCATGGAGTCTAAGGATCAACTACACTTATTATCCTAATCCGAGACTTAGCTATAAGTAGACTAGAAATCAAGACTTATAGTTTTTGCAACTAAACTTGACAAACAAGCTTTAGATAGCAACGCTTGCGAGTTCGACCGAGCAATGCTCTAACAGAAACAATGAAGCTTCATTGAGGAACGACAAGACAAATGCAACATGCGATATTGGCATTTAAGCATATCCGAGTAATTGAGTTATCCCAACTCAAGGATGATGCAATAAAATTGAATAGACCGAGAGTTTGCATATGCATTAGTACAAGACTGGCCAAAGCTTGGACAACGCAAGCAAACTAGTAAGGCAATAGTAGGTATTGCTATTGTCGAGAAAATTTTCTAAGTGAAGCATATGACGCATGAGTAACCAGAATGAGATAAGAGAATGGCCGAGATGATTGTAGCACAATGTTAGTTTTATATTGTATTAGGCCAAGATGACTACAGTTCCATGTTGGCTGAGTATTGACTCATGCCCAATCTCAGTAATGCGCAAGGATAACACATTATGGCTCAAGTGACGATTATAAGTTGGTTATAGGCTTTGTGATCATGTCAATGGTGTAAGACAATAGAGAACGGTTATAGAAGGAGTTTATAACCTAAAAGGAGTGTCCATAACTGTTTTGCAATAGGTGCTAAAGGCTGGCTAGAGTTGGGTAGGAACTGGCCAGTATGCACAGTCATTGGCGGTTATGGAACAGATGGTTGTCCTATGCGTATGCAAGTGTTGCGCATGATTTTTAGCCATTGTAACCACTGCATAAAAAGTATAAAGGCATTATAAAATCAGTAGGGGCTTGCAGAGTTGAGACTCATATTGAGTGAGTTTTGGTAAGGTAAAGGCTTGGTTCAAGTAACAAATCTGTGTAAGTCCCTAAGTGGGAAAGTTTTATATATCTTTCCTTTGATGTAATAAAATGGGCCAATCGTGCCATGTTCTAAGTGTTATTGGTTGTCTGATTGTTGTTGGTAATGTATGGAAATGTTTGAATGCTTTATGATAAGAATTTAAGAAGAGAAGAGAAAGAAGGGTTAAATACTTTCATTGTATAACTGTGTAGTTGTTGTTTGAATTGGTGCAAACTTATAAGGCTTAAGTAATTGTGTGGGAAGCTTGATTCACTAAACCACGTTACTGTGGGGTTACACTCGTACAAGAAATTTGCAAGGTGCATTTGCGGGTGTGACATGATATGATACAGAGATATAAGTGATAGTAACCAAATGAGTACAATTTTGATGAAATGGGTATTGGCGTCGTGGTAGTGAAATGGTACAAAGATATAAGTAATACTGAACAATTATGAGTAATGTTGATTAAAAGTTAACTAATAACACAGTTTGTCTGACCAATTATGAGTAATGACGATTGTAAGTTAGCTAGTAGCACAGTTTCACTGACTTATTATGAGTAATGTTGATTTCAAAATTACTAACAGTGTATTGGTCTAATACATCCCTGTAATAGCCAAAGTTGTAATTGTACATATGATTTTATTCAGTTTATTCTTTTGAATGTGGTTATTAGGTTAGACTTGGCTTGACTTTTGCATAAGGTGGCCTTCATCTCCGTTACGTTGCAAGTTTGAATCATGCATGATGCGTGCTGCTATAATAAAGATTACACTTGGAAAATTCTCATAAGCATGTCTTTTTGGTGCGAATTTATCATAGCTTGTTTCTTCGCGAGGCATACTGTTGTTTCCTCCTAAAATAACCCCTCGATTTTCCAGGCATTAAGAAGTAAGGGGGATTACTACATTCTCAAATTATCTAGTTAGTGGGTGATGGTACACACTATGAATTTTGGAGGGAGAACTAGCATAGTTCTATTATGCAGAACAAATTTGTTGGATTTATAGTGAATTGTGGATGAAATCTACCGCCAGGCTCTTAAACCAGCCAACCTAATCAATAAAGTTCTTCATACCCTAAAAATGAAAGATACTTCAGTCAAAAATAATTGGACACATTCTTTTAAGGATGCATATAATTTTTGTTAGAGTACTGCTTGGTTAAACTCATAAGCGTTAATCTATATCAAGTCTGGAATTGTTACATTTAGATGCCAAAATGCTTCTTGGAAGAACTAAAGTCAACATCGATCAATTAGGTTATCGTTAGATAATAGAGACATAGGAAATATCGTATCAACATTCAGTTATATCCCTGAAAAATTAAAGAGTTGAAGTTTGAAGACATCCATAAAGGAGTTCGTCATCAATAAGATTTACATGAAGATTGAGTATCCTACCGATGAATTTTCTCTTTCTGGCGAATAAATACTCACTCTTCGAGTCGATACCTATGATGACAAGTATACCTTTTTGTATTTTATCCGAGGAGAAATTGAATCTAGACCTTAATGACAATGTCCTTGACCATTGACTCGGTCAAAGTGTCAAATGAATTACTAAAAAGATGTTTATGTTAAGTAATTGTGACTACCCAATACTAAAACCTGCTTAGCTACAGTAGAAACTCCATTAATTAATACTCGATTATTTAATAAACTCTCTTAAATAATATTTTTAGCCGGTCCCGAGTCGGGGACGACGTACCAAATTAATAATTAGCTAAAATTATTATATAATACATTTTTGATTACCTACGTAGTCCCATATGAAATATAAATTAATAATTCATTATATATATATATATATATTCATTACATTAATGATTTATGATTTTTTTTTTGTTTTGAAAAATGAGTGTTTTTTGTTAAAATCAATATCACGTTGAATTTCATCTCTAATTTTTCTTACAATCGTAAGAATTGCAGGTGTTGTTTTCTCATACCTTAGCAAGAAATAATTTAATGTGATTTCCGCTTCAATAACGTTGTTTCGTGAAGGGAGACCGATTGTAGAACTTTCATCATCTTCTTTACCAACTTTGTCAATTCCCATAGCGCTCTCGATTATGTATTCATCATTCAACAATTCCGTAACTTCATTTCGTTCCGGATATTTAAGACATCTTGACATTCATTGAATTGTGATAACCCAACTTTTCGATCAAATTTTGCAGGTCTTGAGGGATTTCACTGTATAATTGTTCATCTGAATTGTGTAAGCTTGTGTTACCCGTTGGCCAAAGTTTACAATGAATCAAAGTGGGAGATTGAAAAGTGCTTTGAAGAATTTAATATTTTACAGTATTTAAAAAATAATTATCTGATAATAAATTTTAGCTATAAGTTAATAAAATATTAATTAAAATACAAATTATTAATTTATAGGCTAATTAATATCTCGCTTAATTAATAAATTCTAGTGGTCCCAACAACATTAATTTATAGAGTTTCTACTGTACTAGGATTACCACCAAATTGAAGCATCAAGTCTAGATTATCAATTTTAAAAAATCATAATTACACAAGGACAACCCAAAACAAACACTCTGACATTATATAACTAAAAGTCTCTCGAGTGATATGAATATATGTTGTTTTACTGGAAAAAAATAAAGAATACCTATAATAAAAGATATACAAACATCTCTAAAGTCGATAAATCCTTAAGCTATGAAAATGGATATATTCGCGTGCACCATTCCATCTGATTACTGAAACTGAAGTGGTAACTAGTGAGCACATCATCCCAAAGGGGTGCCCAATTGAAACATATAACTCTCAAGTAATCACTAACATGCTCCACAGTTCTAAAGTAATAGTAACTAAAAGAAAAACATTGAAGAATGAAAGTATCCATCGATTTATGCATATGAAGCAAGTGTTACTCCAACCTCGCCAAACTCATTGGATAAGACGATGCTAGAACAACCCCAATCAATAATAATAACATCGTCCACATGAAGTGTTGAACCAAATTATGATTCAGTATATTACCATCAAGACCAGAAAGTTAGTCAAACAAGCATACTATGCACACGAGTGATTTTCCCCAAATAAAATAGAATATATAATATCATAACGGATGACTTACCGTCCTACTAAATAATATTGACGACGGGTGATTTACCTCTTTACTATATTAATAAGCAATAATATTAAAATGGATGACTTACCGCCCTACTAAATGAAATAGTTATATTAATATCAAAACGGATGACTTACCGCCCTAGTAAAATAATATTCAAACAGATGACTTACCGCTCTACTTAACTTAGCTAAGAGCCGTGGGGAACCACAGATACTCTTCGCGGGAAAATCAGACAACGCATATTAGACACACACAATTACATTCAAAGCATACAGATACGACATAGCATCCAGGAGGTTTGCATATCTTTTTATGAGAATGAGTCTTTACTCTATCGTGCGATTACGGGACATCTTCTTCAACGATATCAATGGTAGTTGAAGAAGATCTCAGTAACAGGATATTGGCGCACTTTAACTAACAGTTTTTCAACTAGGTTTTTTTTTTATGTTCACCCATACCGTTACTCTTGGAAAGCAATCTGGAGTAGAGACTTCACTTCCAACGCAGACTCTATTAACTTGTCCTATTTTACTAACAATAAGACCGATCATTTTTTTACTTTTATATTCATGTTTTGCATTTAGCAAACTAGCCCATATTGGTTTATTGCATCAGTGGATATGCTCATTCCAGGGTATGCAGATGTTGCTGATAGCACGTTACCATAAGGATACCATGGTCTATTTGAAGAAATCCATCTGATATCTTCATGAGAGAGGAAGGTTTAAATAAAGAGATTTAGATTTACTTCTCTTATTTGGAAACTAAAAACACTGGGGGTACCAAAATACACCACCAACTTTCTCGTAGGCAAACTGTATGGAAAAACTCAACACAACTCCGAGAGCTAATTAAACTCAATCAAGGAATAGTTCCTAGAGTTATCTCTCTCTCTCTCTCTTGCAATTAAAACGTTTACAGAACCAAATCCGTGAACCTAATTAGAAAGGGATAACTTGGACGGTACCAAAGACCAGTGTCCAAGAATCAATCAACTCGTATCCAACAAACAAGGTCGGATGTATCTACTATGATTGATTAACGCACAACCTGTGATATTTCAATTATAAAGATAAACAATATAATGCGGAAAAAGATATAACACAAACACCATAAGTTTTGTTAATGAGGAAACCGCAAATGCATAAAAAACCCGGGACCTAGTCCAGATTGAACACCAAACTGTATTAAGCCGCTACAGATACTAGCCTACTACCAATTAACTTCGGTCTGGAATGTAGTTAAGCCCGAACCCAGTCTCACAACGATTCAGGTACAGTCGCGCTCCTTATGCCTCTTTTCCCAACAGGACTCCGCACAATTGATTCCCTTAGATAATGCAACACCAACTAAGAGTTGCTTCAACTCAATTGAAGATTTTGAACCAAAATCTGCCTCCCAAAGATTAATCCTATATAAGTGATTTCCTTTACGATCAAGGTGGTTTGGAAATTGATGGCAATAGACAAAATCTAGCTAACCTTGAAATCCGGACTTATGCAACCCGAAGTTCAGCCTAGATTATTATTCACCTCACAAGTATAAAACTTGCGGAATCACAAAATTTGAGACGAAGAGAACTTTTTGATTCTATCGATCTTGTTGAAGTGATAAATCAATGATCGAATAAGATCAGGATACTCAAGTTATCAAGATAAAAGATAACTGGACCTGGCTTCACGAATCCTTGTGAATTCTTTGTATTCGCTAAACCCTAAAAGGGTTTCTAGAGAGGACGACTCTAGATACAACTTGGACACATCAAAAAGTAGTGTCGAGATTCAAAGATCCCAGTTGCTTGGAGTTCCCCTTTTATAGACATTCAAACCATAGGTTGCTTTAGGTTTAAGCTAAGATAGCATTGGAACCAAGAAAACAATATCCATCGTTAGATGAATATTTTAATCTGATGTACACTCTGGTTAGGTGAAACCATAACCGAACCGTGTATAAAGACTATGTTCAAAGTGGTTAGCCGAAACTAGCCGATTTGAACTTAAAAGATTAATACTCATTTTTCATGAACACGTAGACATTAACCTTGAATCACAATCATGTGATCAAATAAGTATGCTGTTTTTAGAGAATTAATCAAATGCTAATTATCTTATAGAAATAATTTAATCGCACTTGAAGATAATCAACATGGTTAGTAAATGTACAAAGTTATACCATATCCGTTCGTGACTTGGGTCAGTCAGAGTACGTAAATGTACCAGTTTGTAAACATTTAATCAAACCAAGTTCTAGAGTTAACATAACAATTTAGGTATTGTACCGGTAAGACTACGACCGGTTCCGGAATCCACAGAACTATTTTGGTTTGCGTACCAGTTTGGGTACTAAACCGAGTTCAGGAACACATAACTATTTTAGTACGTGTACCGGTTTGTAAACTAACCCGGTTCCGTAACCACAGTTCCAAAATGGGTTGCATACGAGTATGCACACCGATCTGGTTCACGAGTTGGACAGATTTTTACCTGGTGTACATAAGAATATGCGTACCACAATCTGCAAGTCGATATGTATATAGTTACTCCGCTACCTGTGCTAGTACATATAATATGGGTTCAAATTTATAACAGTTTTCCCAGCTTGTAAAACTGATAACACTGTCTTGTATCCGAATCTATAGTAGTTCTATATTTCTCTCTAAATCGGTTCGAAACATTCCTGAATAACATCAATGACACATATCACTGTTCCAGGCTATTTTCGAACGATAAAACTTGAATCATGATTTTGATTGCGAACAATAAATTGTCCTTAATCGAAATTCATCAAGTATGAAAAAATATTCATGAAGCTTAGTCATTATATTTCGAGAACTAATTATCAAGATAAACTTGACTCGAAATTCTTGTCTATGCATGATAGTCTAATTAGTTACGCGATAACGTCTCAAGTATAGAAAAGTGAATAACTTGAGAAATAAGTGGTTCAGTCTTCACTTACATTTTGTTGATGAAGTTCTCCAAAAGCTTCGGTTGATCTTCGCCTTCAAACGGGAGAACGCAATGATGACTGGTTCCTTTCTCACTACCTCTATCTTAGACCGAGACTTAACTAATTGTAGACTAGAAATCAAGATATAGTTTTGACAGCTAAATTTGACAACAATCTTGAGATAGTAACACTTGTGAGATCGACCGAGCAATGCTCTAGAAATCTCCCTCTTTGTCAATTTTAGTGACAAAACTATCAATACATATGGATAATAAAATAAAGCTTTGAAAACTCCTCGATCCATCATGTCTTGATTTCCTTGGTTTCTTCAACTCCTTGAACTCTTCGTAATTTCAAGTTGCAATGATTCTGAAGGTGTTCAACTCAGCATCGTTGTTGTTGAAGATCCGTATCCATAGCTATAACAACTTTTGAAAATAAATATTCTCAATTGTCGTTATACAGAAACATAGTATTATTATCTTCTCAAAAGTTCAATTGTATCTTAACTCTGAAGTAATACTACGGTGATATGTTTCTCTCCCTTAATCAATACTTACATCTTTTGCATAATAGGTGAAACATATAGATTATTGATTCACTCCCCCTTACATAATGATCCGTAAACTATATGTATGTAGTACGAAACTACTAAATAATTCTCCCCCTTTTTGTCTATAAAATTAACAAAGGTACGAAAACCGTGGGATCGTAATGAATACAACCAAAAGATATGTCAAGTTTTAAGGAAGTTTTAAGATTCCACATTATAACATAGTTAAAATGCAACTCCTCATATCAACTTATTTAAATGATATCACATAGTAATAAATACTTAGGGCTCATCTAGGAGATTAAAAAGATACAAGCATCCCCTCTAAATTCCACAACCACACACCCCACAAATATATAGCAATTAAGCACAAGTTCATTTAAGAACTCTCCCCTATTTGATGTCATTCCCAAGAGAACAGCATGAGTGACCTTGCTTTTATGAAAAGGAAGGATTTTGTCGGACATTAACAAATCACAAGGATTTGTATCCGGAAAATCGACTTACAATAGTCTCAATGCCAGTTATGGACAAAGAGATAATTTTGATCGATGTGACTCAACATAAGAAAATCTTACGGAGTGTGTCAGGCAGTAAAACACAAAAGTGTGATCACAAATAAATCAATACTGCGAGAAAATTCTCAAAGAGTTTGTTCTATTTTCCGTTTATAAAAATACATAATAGATTTAACTTCTAAGCATATATTAAATATTAGCTCAATTCACGAAAACGTAAAGGCACGTATATTTCATAAGACTTTTGCAATAATTAAATCAATAATGATTACATAATGCAAGTTCATCCTCCAACAACTCTAGAGTTTAAATAAATGAATCTAAAAACATGCAAGATGAAAATTGTTGGCAATAGCTTGTGTAATCACAATATTTGCTATACCAAACCCTAGTTATCCTTCTCAAAAGTAAAAATAAATTCTCACAAGAAGTTTCCTAGACAAATGATCTAAGAGGGTTTTACTCTAAGATTCCCATACTATTTTCATAGTTTCTGTAGTCATCAAGTTCCTCTTCAATAAGATCCAATCTGGATTCAACAAGTTATATCTTCTCCTCAAGCCTTTTTTGTAGAGGCTTGTAGATCAAAGCTTAGTGCTCGAAATTGTTCTAGAACAAGGTTCAATTTGAGAGACAACTCATCAAATTGAGATCCAGGTTGATTGTCACAAGGTGTGGTTACTCTCTGAAGATTCAGACATGATTTTTCTCGTAGGAAGTTGTACAGTCCAGAATTCAACCCCCTTGCTTGAAAGACTTGAATAAAACATAATTAGTTTACACCACAATGGTTTCTGAAAAAGAAATCTTTTTGTGAACCTGGTTATGGAACCTAGAGACAACAGATATATTTTAAGGATACTAAAACTTCTCGTTACAGCCTTTACCCTAGAATTCAAGTGTTTCACACAAGATATTTCATGATCATGTGGGATATATAAGAATTTGTCATAACAATTTTCTTACTTACCTCAATAAATAAATATATAGCACAAGTAGTCAGAATTGTTATGTCATAGATTATTTCAGGGAGTGAAACTCTACCATTTACAATTTAATTTATGCTGTGACAACTTCCTCCACCTTGTAAAGGATCAGGTGGATTTTTAGGAATAGATTTACTTAGTCTAGATCTTCTACTTGTCTTATCAAGAGTTTGAGAGAAAGGAAGTGAGTTTGTTAACTTTTTCTCACCAATTTTTTCTTGAACATGTTGATTTTTCCTTGCAGTTCGTGAATCTCCCTGTTCAACTCTCTTGAGAGTCCAGACATTTCCCTTTTTTGGACTTTCTTCTGTTTCTGAAACAATATAGTTGTAGAATAGTTAGACTTTATAACAGTTTTATCCTTTGGATAATTATGATCTTTATTCAGGACCCTTTGAGGATTCTGTATCATCTCCTTACTCCTTGTCTTAAACTTTTCTTGTTTAAGTGTGAGAGAGTTATTCAAGACATCATATGGAGAGCTGTTCTTACAAAAGTTTTTTGGTCGAGACCGTTTCTTCTTTTTCCGAGCAGTTGATTTCATCAGATGACATGAACCATTTTGTTCTTGTTTCAATTTGTCCAGTTCACATTCAAGATTCTCAATTCTGTTAGTCCACATGTCTTTTCTCAGTTGAAATTCAGCCTTCATTGAATGAATTTCCTCACTTAAGAAATCGATTCTTGTTAGAGCATAGCTCGGTTGAACCCACCAAGCATTGGTATGTCAAGTTTGGTTGTCATATTTTAGTGAATCAAAACTCAATTAAAGAGTCGCTTGATTATGTACTAGAGACAACTTCGCATAGGTTAGACTACAAAGATTAGGATTATGAGACATACAAGTATTACTCGAAGAATTGAAGAATGTGAAGAAGTAACAAGCTACAACGACGACATCATCCTTCCTCTTGAGGTTAGTAATATTTTGACTTGAACTGTTTCATTCCTAATGTGTCTTTCAAGTCGTGCTATATTGAAAACATAACTGCGAAGCTGTGAATGATTATGCTCTAGTAGTAAGACATGATCACATGATCATAGTGTTAAGGAATTAGGATACGAAGTATAACGCTTATCTTTTGAACTTCATATATAAGACATCGACATAATCGTATGAATGCTATTGTGATTATGTGTATGGGTAAAGGTGAAGATTTCATCCTAGGAAATAATGTTTACATTTGTTTAAAGGAAGTACATTCATGAACTTGTTTTATGAATCGAAAGGGAAATCGCTAGGCTTATTGGTATTGTTATTCATTACATATCTTTGGATTACCAATATGTGTGAGATAGTAGAACCGATCATAAGTTGTTATGTATCTTGGTAAAACTAATCACAGTGCCTGACTTATGTATTGGTATGACTTTTATTAGTGTAACCGATCCTAAGTAATCACCTGAGATGGTATGATCGATATTTGTAATTGGTGTGACCGATCCTAGTAATTGGTGTGACCGATCACAAAAGAGTTGTGTAATCGATCCTTGTAATTGGTGTAACCGGTCCTAGTAATTGGTGTAACCAATCCTAGTAATTGGTGTAACCGATCCTAGGGACTTGTGTAACCGATCACAAGTAATACCATGAGAATATGGTAACTGATCCTGGTAATTGATATAACTGGTCCTGGTAACTGATGTAACCGGTCCCAGTAACCATATCGAGGTAGAACCGATCCTTGTGTTTGGTAGAACCGTAAACCCATGATTAGTGAATTGATATTTGATCAATCACATAGTTGTTCTTGGAATACAGATGAACCAATTCTAAACTTTTTTGGAAGTGTGGTATAATCGATTCCAAGATTGTAAATATGAAAAAGGATTTACAAAGAAAGAAAAAAAGATGTCGACATACTTTGAACATGTTCAATAACTCTTATCTTTTATTGTTCAAAGATATTCCTTAATTACTAAAGGAGATCCCGGACCGAAACAAATTAAGAATCTTTTAATTAAGGTTGTTAGTTTTATATGCTTTTAATTACTAGCAATTAAATGCATATCTCTGGAAAATAAAAATTGGTAATGTGCATTTACTAATTGGAGATTTTCTAGTGAGATTTCGGAAATATTGGACAAAGCATTTCCAGGAATTATGAAAACCGATTTGGGCATTTATTGCATATCTTAATAATATTCGTTTTTGGAAATTCCTGGGTGTCCAAACATCCTTGGTATATAAATACCCAAGTTTGCATTTCGAGCAAACTATCCTAAGAGCAAGGCAAACTTCATCTTTTTGTTGTTTCTGGTGGAGCCGTCTATTCGGAGAGGAAAGTACCCTAATTAGGCGAAATCTCTTACGACTTGTTTAAAGATTTCTGTGGGATCAAGAAGCGATCTACGAGTACCGTTGGTGGGAAACTGGATAATCGCGGTTTATTTTATTTTTCGATTGATTTGATTGACTAACGGTTGTTGAACTTTGATTGTACCTAGTTTGTTTATTCTTGAGAATCTTCTCTTCTGATATAAAACATTCACTCAAACTAGATCGAAGTGTCGACGGGATCTTTAGAACTGTTTGTAAATCTAAAGACGTCTTGTGATAATCCATTGTTAACAGACTCCGTTCTGTGCGTGATTGATCACAAGAGATTCAAGTGGTGTTGTGCAGGTGTTTATTGAAGATTAAAGAAGATTTGAAGACAAAGGAGATTTCTGATTTGGTTTTTATATCTTTGGGTGTGCACAAACCTTGATCGGATGGGATCCAACTAGAATCGGATTTATTCGATTGATTAGTTGTGTAAGATCGGCATCACCTTATAGTTTCTTGTTTGATTCTATATTGATTGATTGCAAATCTAAACTCTGCTACTTCGGTAGTTGTTGGATAGATTGATCTTACCAGGCAAAGGAGTTTATTTGTTAAACGGAAGAGCCTTTGCATATGACTTGAGATATCTTCATCTGAAAGAATCAAGAGAGTTGTTACCAAATAGATTTGTTGTTCCTTTACTGTTTGGAATACGATCCAAAGGAATTGTTCCAGTGCGTGCACTTATTGAATGTCGGAAGCGCAGGGATACTGAAGAAACTAGGTGAACTATAGGTTTAGTTGCTTGGTATCAACTATACGAAGTTGGTTTAGATTTTGTATAGCGGCTTAATTCTAAGAGTATTCAATTCTGGACTAGGTTCCGGGGTTTTTCTGCATTTGCAGTTTCTCGTTAACAAAATCTTGTTGTGTCTTTTACTTTTCTATTTCCGCAGTTATAATTGTTTATTATAATTAAAAGTAAAATACACAAACGTTAACTCCGTATTACTTATAGTGATCCTATAAAGTTTGGTTAAGTTGTAATACCCCTAGTTAATAATCATGAACCATAGGTTAATTTCCTACTTGGTAAGTGTGTATTGGAAGTGTAAGATAACTCACATCCATCTTTTTTTGTGATAGATGGTTTTCCCCTTATCATTTGGGAAGGGTTTGGTTATAAGTTGTCAAACTAGGGTGTTAACAAAAGAGATAAACCTAGCTTTGCATAAGACGGTAGGAATCAGAAAATTGAGAAAAAAACAAAAGGGAAACCGTTGTGCGAAAGAAGAAGAAGCTAGGGATGGATTGATTTCTGATTTCATTCCCTCGTTGGTTTGATTCGTATCTTCTCTCCACTTAGAGGCAAGTTTGTTCTTTCTTTATCAGTTTGATTGTGTTTATTTAATCTTTTTATTTGTATTGGTAGTTCAAAATCGTTCTTAGGGTAAACAATAAATCAACCCGTTTTCGGAACCCTAAATTGCATATGAATTGCAGAAGTTGTTTTGCTTGTAAATTAATTTCCAACCGTTGGTTTGTTCTTAATTTTTTATATGTTGTACTTTAGTGTGTCATATACCTTATGTTAAATTTTGAGGGTGATCGGATACTGTTAAGACCTTGAATCAATTGATTTTATTAACTGCGTTTCTGCAAAATTCAGATGTCGAGTAGTACTGGTTTATCTCTTGTATGGATTATCCAACCGTTAGATTATGCTCAATTTTTGATATGAAGTTATTTATAACCTTATAAATACCCTGTAGAAATTTCATAAGTATCGGACATGGGTAGGTACCCCAGTTTCCCTCGAAATGTTGACTGCCTCTATAGATTTTAACCCTAAGACAGACTTAAAGAAGGCCTGGTATCTCAGGACTCGACCGTTAGAATTCCCTGAATTTTTTATATGTTTCACTCTAGGTCCTTTTGAGGTTCCTGTAAATATATTGCGACTATCGGGTAAGAGGAACGTCAGTTGATGCTAGGGACAGTTAGACAGTACAGTTTGATTTGCTTGTGTTGCTTTGCTTGTTTCGCTTTGTTATATTCATTCTTGGTATGTGTTGAGTGCTTGGATGTTTTCAGTATGTTACGATGGCCGAGATCAGGGCTACATGTATGTGAGTCCGGCGGGCAGTGGTTACTTGTATGTTTTGTGTGTACGCCGAGATCAGGGCTACATGTATGTGAGTCTGGTGGGCAGTGGTGACTTGTATGTTTGTTAGTTGCCGAGATCAGGGCCACATCTATATTGAAAATAGAAAGTGCGTCGTGGTGGGCTGTGGTGTTATTTTGTTATTGCCTAGATCAGGGGCCACAACTTTGTAGATAGCTTGTGCGTCGCGGTGGGCAGTGGTATGTATGTTTAGCTTGATATTCGCCGTTGTCAGGGATACAATTATTCAATAAATAACTTGTGTGTCTCCGTGGGATGTTCTTATGTATTTTGTTGTTTTATGTGTATGTGGTTTTAAAGAGTTACATGGTAAAGAAATGTTTCGAGCTACTGAACTTGATCTTTGTGGAAGGTTACGGACTAGTGAACTTTATTAGCATATACGATGTTGTCTCATAGCTAGTGTAATTATTCTTACATGATTCTTTGATGCTTTTATATTCAACGGTTGAACTGATGGACTAAGAGTGAACTTGCAATTTACAAGGCTATGACCTTGTGTTGATTTTCAGTTTCAGGTAGCTGAGTAAGTAAGTAATTAATCTTGGAGTTTTCTCAAGTTTCCGCTGCAGTATCTGGGAATAAGTGGGACCCCTTCCTTGATGAAGTTTTTTTTTTCTGAATTTGTTTTCCCTTATTTTCAACAAGATTATCACATTGTTAAATATTATTTTCTTAATAAGTTTTCTTGTCGAAACCTTGTTAATACGTAATTCTTTCATTAGTGGAATGTGTTAGTCTATTTCATCACTTGTTAATGTGATAAAACTTCTTTCTTTTCTATTTTATTTAAAACAAATATTTTTATGAGCTAGTGTGAGCTATGTGAATCAACGTTCATATAGTGAAAACCTTGAATTACTGATAATAGAGTCGGCCGGACTATTGTTATTGATTCGGGTTGTCACATAAGTCCAAACCTATTATCAAGTAATCACACTTTGATTGTTGTATTGTCTCGATCTCGCATCCATAGACGATCACACAAAGTGTGAATACCGATTGGTTGTATTGTATCGACTTTGTCCATAGACAATCACTTTCGGTAAGAGGACTTATAGGTGGATAATTTAAAGATTGTGGTGTATTTGGGTACCCTCGTCTTTTCAATTGGTATCAGAACAGGCAAACACGAAAAGATCTAACAATCTGTGTTTGGTACAATCCAACCTATAAGAATTGAATCTAATGAATGATTCAGTTAACGTAATGCAAGACATCAAGAGTTTTGAATTAACACTTGATGATGGTATCTACGATTCAATATCTGAAGACCATCATGAAATCATCTCGAGAGAATCTACTGGACAAGTTAATCTTGTTAATGATGTAGAAACTGATGATGACTAGAAAATTTGTCTACAAGAAAGGCTAGATGAAATTTCTGATGATGACGACTCAGATTTTGAACGCGATGTAGGAGAGGATGTCTCAGAATACTCTAAGCTACTGAATCCTTTGAAAAATAAAAAACTGAGAACTTCAGATTTTCTTGGTTTTATGACTCCTCTTTGTCGTGAGAACAAGAAACTGAAGAAGGTTTTCGAAGGATATTATATTGGTTATCGCCTCACTGATTCTCTTCTTAAAGATCGTACAGACTAGCTAAATTCTAAGAAATTAGAATGTGAAAATCTTCGAAGAGATCTCTTTTTGTCGAAAAAGAAACTTGATGAATCTGAAGCAAGGTTTAATTCTCAACAAAATAGTTTTGAAGAGACAGAAGGTGAATATCCCTCACGAGAGAAACATCTTGAGGTTGAGCTAACTGGTGCTCTTGATAAAATCAAGATGTTGGAAGAAGAAAATTTGTACTTGAAAAAGTCAAATGATAGCACAAATAATTTATCCTCATTGTTAGAAGAAGGAAGATATCATGGTGATACACGAGGATTGGGATATAAGGAATCAAGTGCTTCCAACGATAAAAACGAGATCAAATTTGTTAAAGCTACAAATTCTTCTCAACTAGAGGATTCTATTTATGTCAAAGGTGCTACTTTTCCTTGTAAAGAAGTAAAGCATGACAAGCCTAAGAATTGTGTTCAGCCAGACTCGCCAAGTACGGAAATCAAATAGAGCATTTCTGCTAATGTGAAGAAAGCAAAACCCGTTGAACAAAGACAAGAAGAAGAAGAAGAAAACTCGTCAAGCTTCAATGCAAGCGGATCCACAAAACGGTAACATTAAAACCCAGACTTCGTATGTTACTAAGCATTGTTATTATTGTGGTAATAAAGGGCACTTGCAATGGGGATGCAATGTTCGTAAGATGCAGGATGCACTTTCCTTTGTATCAAACGAATTGGCTAAGTTTGTTCCCCAAAAGAACTCAGATCGTTATTGTCCTAAGTTTAGGCAAAAGAATTATTATAATGATATTGCATATCGCTCGACAAGGTCATCTCATAAAAGACCTAAATATAGAAAGAGAGATGACTTTGTAAATGCAAAGACAAGGTCTGATGTTCCAAATTGGAGAAGGAATGTTTCGCAAAGTATTCAAAAGGACAATCGTCCTAATGATATAAAGGAGAAAATGCTCCTGCGAAACCCAACTCTAAATGGGTCTCGAAGTCCTCCATAGCCAACAAGGGACCAAAAGTTAGTCACAAGAATGATTCTCAGTTGTTAATTGTTGGTGACAATAATTACAAGAGTTTTCTTGAAAGACTAAAGAAAGACATCATGTCTGAAATCTCTTGTACTAGTGAACGTTGTGATAATGACACTCTTCATCACAAGTCAAAGAAGAAAAACAAGAGATGGAACAATAGAAAACAAACCAAGCAAGAGGTCAAGAATGATGATTCTGTCTTAGTCACTCGTGATGAACAAGACAAGGCTCAACTCAACACAACCTAGTTGTGTTAGAATGTGCATGCTCACCTTGGTGCTCAATCTTTTGAAAGGTGAAGAAGCACATGAAAACTGAGCACATGATCTCTCGGTTATTATATGACTAATTAACATCTTTAGGGAGATTTATTTTCTTCTATACTCATACCTTCTCTATCTATATTTGAGATTTTGATAGAAACGGTAATTTTGAGTTTATGATGTTGATATCTACTGATCATATATGTTTATATCTTGTTTTTACGGTTAAAACGAGCCAAAAATCACTGAATTCGGACATTGTATGCAAAAGTTATGTCTAAAACAGTTTAGTGTTGTGATCCATCACAAGTAATCACCGTAACCGGACCTGGTGATTGGTATGTCCCATCACAAGTACTGTAACCGGTCCTGGTGATTGGTGTGACCCATCACAAGCAATCACCGTAACTGGTCCTGTTGATTGGTGTGATTGGTCCATACGAAGGAAGGAGTGTAAAATTGTTTTTCCCATAACTTCTTCGTCCGAATTCGGAATGACCTCATTCTCTTTGCGTTGTTTTTGTAATTAAATTTCCTAAAAGATTGAGGTAATTGAAATACTTGATTCTCTGTTTAATATTTATGGTGTATTGCATTTGTGTTTATGGGATGTTTGATTTTGGTTTTCACAACCTTAATATTCGATCTCATATGTAAGAACCCTTATGGTTTGTGTGGCTTTTTGATTTAGCGGGATTAAGTTCTAGACCATGTTGGTAGTCTTTATCAAAGGATCATAAGGTGTTCCGATTGAACCTCATATGTAAAAAGTCACAATGTGTTGAATCAATTTATGTTTACATGAGTTGTGTTTAGCATAAGCATATGTGTTTCGGGTTTTGAACTTTTGCTATTGGCACGCATTAGTTAAAACCGATTCAACCTTTCTCTGGTAAAGGTTGCTCTTTGTTGTTATTCTTTTGTTCTTGCGAGAGGAACACAACGGGGAAGAGTTCTAACTTGAACTTGCGCTTAATGATATATCTTTCTGGAGAGAAGAGGATGCGGAATCTGAGGTAACGAATTTGTTAGTTAATCGTTTTCCTATTTAAGAAAAGCCTGATTTTATTACATATATTTTGCTTTTGCTTAACAAAATTCGGTACAATTGATGTTTATTCCATTATGTGTGTATGGATGTGTGTGTGTGTGATTCAATTGTTTCCGGTTAAGAAAAACTGGCCTGATATCTTTCTTTATTGTTTGGTATCATTTGTTTTTGGCTTAACGAAATTTCGGTGCAATTGCGGTGCTTTAATGTCTATGTTTGTTTCAATTGCTTCCGGTTGAGGTAAATAATTATGCAAGTCAATTTATTTGGTTTGTATGTATTGTTTATGGCTTAACAAAATAAGGGATCATTTTTTTAGTCCAATTCGATTCCGGATAAGAGAAACTAAGTTAATTCTGATCTTAGTTAGACTTATCAAAGTAAAGGATTCGGTTATTCAAGTCTAATCGAATGCCTTGACAAGAAATACTAATTAATTAACCTAGTATTTGTCTTGTCTAAAGTGTAAGGTCTAAGTTATTGTCTGAATAATTAGAGCCTGATGAGAAAAATAAAGTTAATTCTGATCTTTATTTTGGTATTATCGAAATAAGCGATTGTATTTGTGCAATCAGTTTAGCAAGGGAACTAAGTTTCTTAGTCAATTTGTTAAACTATTAGGGAAAATTGCTTCGGGCAATTGTTTCCTTGATAACATATTAAAACCAAATTACTTGTAGTTTCGGTTTTGATATTGGTTATCTAAAATGGTATGTGAAACCTTCTTGCTTAACTCTTATAGGTTGTACAAGTCTTTTTGGTTTGTAAGATCCTTTCGGTTTGTCCTTTATTTGCTCGAACCTTTGTCATTTTGTGACAAAAAGGGGGAGAAATATATGGAGTAAACAAGTGATTTGTTATCACTAAGGAAAGGACAATTGTGCTTAAACGTTATATCTAACGAAAAAATAAAGCATTGACTAAGGGGGAGCAACATATCATATTGCTATTGTAGTTATCTTGACTACAAAAGGGGAATAACAAAGATATTTGGATTGAAAATCTACCTATCTTCCCTTTTGGTGGAGTATTAGCTTTGTTATTCAAATGTCAACAGCGGCATTTATGGATTGAATATATGTAGGGTATTGTGTTGTTGAAACTTAGAATCAAGCGTATGTGTAATGAATTCTTGTAATTTGTTTATCCATATGTATTAAGAGTTTTGTCACTAAAATTGACAAAGGGGGAGATTGTTAGAGCATAGCTCGGTTGAACCCACCAAGCGTTGGTATGTCAAGTTTGGTGATAATATTTTAGTGAATTAATCAAAACTCAATTAAAGAGTCACTTGATTATGTACTAGAGACAACTTCGTATAGGTTGGACTACAAAGATTAGGATTATGAGACATACAATTATTACTCGAAGAATTGAAGAATGTGAAGAATTAACAAGCTACAATGACGACATCATCCTTCCTCTTGAGGTTAGTAATATTTTGACTTGAACTGTTTCATTCCTAACGTATCTTTCAAGGCGTGCTATATTGAAAACATAAATACGAAGCTGTGAATGATTATACTCTAGTAGTAAGACATGATCACATGATTATAGTGTTAAGGAATTAGGATACGAAGTATAACGCTTTTCTTTTGAACTTCGTATATAAGACATCGACATAATCGTATGAATGTTATTGTGATTATGTGTATGGGTAAAGGTGAAGATTGCATCCTAGAAAATAATGTTTAAAGGAAGTACATTCATGAACTTGTTTTATGAATCGAAAGGGAAATCGCTAGGCTTATTGGTATTGTTATTCATTGCATATCTTTGGATTACCAATATGTGTGAGATGTAGAACCGATCATAACTTGTTATGTATCTTGGTAAAACTAATCACAGTGCCTGACTTATGTATTGGTATGACTTTTATTAGTATAACCGATCCTAAGTAATCACCTGAGATGGTATAATCGATATTTGTAATTGGTGTGACTGATCCTAGTAATTGGTGACTTGTGTAACCGATCACAAGTAATACCATGATAATATGGTAACCGGTCCTAATAATTGATGTAACTGATCCTGGTAACTGATGTAACCGGTCCCAGTAACCATATTGAGGTAGAAACGATCCTTGTGTTTGGTAGAACCGTAAACCCATGATTAGTGAATCGATATTTTATCAATCACATAGTTGTTCTTGGAATACAGATGAACCAATTCTTAAAAAAATTGGAAGTGTGGTATAATCGATTCCAAGATTGTAAATATGAAAAAGGATTTACAAAGAAAGAAAAAAAGATGTCGACATACTTTGAACATGTTCAATAACTCTTATCTTTTATTGTTCAAAGATATTCCTTAATTACTAAAGGAGATCCCGGACCGAAACAAATTAAGAATCTTTTAATTAAGGTTGTTAGTTTTATATGCTTTTAATTACTAGCAATTAAATGCATATTTATGGAAAATAAAAATTGGTAATGTGCATTTACTAATTGGAGATTTTCTAGTGAGATTTCGGAAATATTGGACAAAGCATTTCCAGGAATTATGAAAACCGATTTGGGCATTTATTTCATATCTTAATAATATTCGGTTTGGAAATTCCTTGGTGTCCAAACATCCTTGGTCTATAAATACCCAAGTTTGCATTTCGAGAAAACTATCCTAAGAGCTAGGAAAACTTCATCCTTTTGTTGTTTCTGGTGGAGCCGTCTATTCGGAGAGGAAAGTACCCTAATTAGGCGAAATCTCTTACGACCACTCGTTTAAATACTTATGTGGGATCAAGAAGCGATCTACGAGTACCGTTGGTGGGAAACTGGATAATTGCGGTTTATTTTATTTTTCGATTGATTTTATTGACTAACGGTTGTTGAACTTTGATTGCACCTAGTTTGTTTATTCTTGAGAATCTTCTCTTCTGATATAAGATTCACTCAAACTAGATTGAAGTGTCGATGGGATCTTTAGAACTGTTTGTAGATCTAAAGACGTCTTGTGATAATCCATTGTTAACAGACTCCGTTCTTTGCATGATTGATCACAAGAAATTCAAGTGGTGTTGTGCAGGTGTTTATTGAAGATTAAAGAAGATTTGAAGACAAAAAAGATTTATGATTTGGTTTTTATATCTTTGGGTGTGCATAAACCTTGATCGGCTGGGATCCAACTAGAATCGGATTTATTCGATTGATTAGTTGTGTAAAATCGGCATCACCTTATAGTTTCTTGTTTGATTCTATATTGATTGATTGCAAATCTAAACTCTGTTACTTCGGTAGTTGTTGGATAGATTGATCTAACCAGGCAAAGGAGTTTATTTGTTAAACGGAAGAGCCTTTGCATATGACTTGAGATATCTTCATCTGAAAGAATCAAGAGAGTTGTTACCAAACAGATTTGTTGTTCCTTTACTGTTTGGAATACGATCCAAAGGAATTGTTCCAGTGCGTGCACTTATTAAATGTCGGAAGCACAGGGATACTTAAGAAACTAGGTGAACTATAGGTTTAGTTGCTTGGTCTCAACTATACGAAATTGGTTTAGATTTTGTATAACGTTTTAATTCTGAGAGTATTCAATTCTGAACTAGGTCCCGGGGTTTTTCTGCATTTGCGGTTTCCTCGTTAACAAAATCTTGCTGTGTCTTTTACTTTTCTATTTCCGTAATTATAATTTTTTATTATAATTAAAAGTAAAATACACAAACGTTAACTCCGTATTACTTGATAGTGATCCTATAGAGTTTGGTTATGTCCAAACCTATTATCAAGTAATCACACTTTGATTGTTGTATTGTCTCGATCTCACATCCATAGACGATCACAGAAAGTGTTAATACCGATTGGTTGTATTGTCTCGACTTTGTCCATATACAATCACTTTCGGTAAGAGAACTTATAGGTGGATAATTTAAAGATTGTGGTGTATTTGGGTACACTCGTCTTTTCAATTCTTTCTTCTGCGGAAGACATGTTTTCTAATTTGGAATAACTAGAATTGTTTGATTCCTGAGCCTGTCTATCAACACATGTGAGGAAAACTGCATTGGATGATTCATCCTCAGGACAATAGTCTAAGGTTGCCATCCAAGCTTTTGTTTTTCACAATAATCCTTGTTAGGACACAGGGATATATGATGACCATGACCAAGACATTTGGAACAGACTATAGCATCTTTGTATATTTGAACCTTTTTACCCTTATTCTTGATTGATGATTTTTTATAATTTTTCCTTTTTATCTGTCTAAGAGTTTTCTTCATCTGTTGTATAAATAGTGACAAATTTCGATTAAGGATATTCTCATCTTTTTCATCAATTTGTTCAGGACTTAGAGATTTGTCATTAGAATTTCTTCCCACATTTGTAGTGTAATGACTGTCTCTTTTGCTGAGTTCTAGATCAAAGATTTTTAACTTTCCAACAAGAGTATTTCTGGAAAGTGTATCATCTAGCTGGTAAAGATTGAAGAATTTTCATCACAATGTCCTTTAGGGAAACAGTCTTTCCTAATGCAAAACAAGCATTAATAATACCAGATACCTTTTGATTAATTCATCAAACGAATCTACATCAGACATACGAAGATTTTCCCAGTCATAATTTAGGTTTTGAAGCCTAGCATCTTTCTTTGGGGTATCTCCTTAAAATACGATTTCTAAGATATCCCAAGAATCTTTCGACTTAGTGCACGAAGTCACATGGTGCTGAAGATCTGGGCTTATGGCGTGGATAATAGCGTTTAACCTGTTAGAATTACGTTTTGCAGCACTTATATCGGATTCACTATATTGTATTAATGGCTTCGCAACAGTGGCTCCGTCTACAACAACTGTTGGTGCGTTGTATCCAATAACTACAAGTTTCCATGTGTCAAAGTCATGGGCTTGTAAAAAGGAATGCATAACAATTTTCCACCATAAGTAATTTGTGTCATCAAATGCTGGCAGTACATTTATTTAGATTGCACTCTTGTCCATATAGTCAGACTGCTTCAAACACAAACTTATTAGGTCTTAGTGTGTTTGCCTGCTCTGATACCAATTAAAAACACTGGAGTACCAAAATACACCACCAACTTCTTCATAGGAAATCTGTATAGACAAACTCAACACAACTCCGAGAGCTAAACTCAATCAAGGAATAGTGTCTAGAGTTCTCTCTCTCTCTCTTGCAATTAGAACATTTACAGAACCAAATCCGTGGACCTAATTACAAAGAGATAACTTGGACGGTACCAAAGACCAATGTCCAAGAATCAATCAACTCATATCCAACAAACAAGGTCGGATGTATCTACTATGATTGATTAGCACACAACCTGTGAAATTTCAATTATAAAGATAAAAAATATAATGTGGAAAAAGAAATAACACAGACACCATAAGTTTTGTTAACGAGGAAACCGCAAATGCATAAAAACATCGGGACCTAGTCCAGATTGAACACCAAACTGTATGCTACAGACACTAGCCTACTACCAATTAACTTCGGCCTGGATTGTAGTTGAGCCCGAACTCAGTCTTACACCGATTCAGGTACATTCGCACTTCTTACGCCTCTTGAATCCCAACAGGACTCCGCTCAATTGATTCCCTTAGAAGACGTCACACCAACTAAGAGTTTCTTCAACTCAATTGAAGACTTTGAACCAATCTTCCTCCCAAAGATTAATAATATATAAGTGATTTCCTTTACGATCAAATCCAATTTCGATCAAGGTGGTTTGGAAATCGATAGCAATAGACAAAGTCTAGCTAACCTCAAAATCCGGACTTATGCAACCCGAAGTGCATCTTAGATTATTATTCACCTCACAAGTATAAAACTTGCGGAATCACAAAGTTTGAGACGAAGTGAACTTTGTAATTTCTATCTATCTTGTTCAAGTGAAAAATCAACGATCGAACAAGATCAAGATACTCAAGTTATCAAGATAAAAGATAACTGGATCTAGCTTCATGAATCCTTGTGAAGTCTTTGTAGTCACTAAAATTATGGAGAGGACGACTCTAGATACAACTAGGACACACCAAAAAGTAGTTTCGGGATTCAAAGATCCCAGTTTCTTGGAGTTCCCCTTTTATACACATTCAAACCATAGGTTGCTTTAGGTTTAAGCTAAGATAGCTTTGGAACCAACAAAATAATATCCACTGTTAGATGGATATTTGAATCTTATTTAAATAAACAAGATATACACTTTGGTTAGGTGAAATCGTAACCGAACCGTGTATAAAGACTATGTTCAAGGTGGTTAGCCGAAACTAGTCGATTTGAACTTAAAAGCTTAATACTCATTTTCATGAATACATAAGACACTAACCTTGAATAACAATCATGTGATCAAATAAGTCTAGTATTTTTAGAGAATCAATCAAATGTTAATTATCTCATAGAAATAATTTAATAGCACTTGAAGATAATCGACATAGTTAGTAAATGCACAAAGTAAAAATACCATAGCCGTTTGTGATTCGAGTCAGCCAGAGTACATGTACCAGTTTGTAAAAATCTAATCAAACCAAGTTCCGGAGTTAACTGGACAATTTAAGTATGCGTACCGGTTTGGAAACCTTAAGACTACGTCCGTTTCCGTATTCCACAGAACTATTTTGGTTTACGTACCAGTTTAGGTACTAAACTGAGTTCAGGAACACATAATTATTTTTTTACGTGTATCGGTTTGTAAACTAACCCGGTTCAGTAACCACAGTTCCAAAATGGTTTGCATAGAGTATGCATACCGATCCGATTCACGAGTTGGAAAGATTTTTACATGGTGTATATAATAATATGCGTACCACAAATCTGTAAGTCGATATGTATATAGCTACTCCGCTACGTGTACGAGTACATGTAATACGAGTTCAGATTTATAACAGTTTTCCCAGCTTGTAAGATTGATAACACTGTCTTGTATCCGAATCTATAGTAGTTTTATATTTCTCTCTAAATCGATTCGAAATATTCCCAAATAACATCAATGACACATATCACTGTTCCAGGCTATTTTGGAACGATAAAACTTGAATCATGATTTTGATTGCGAACAATAAATTGTCCTTAATCAAAATTCATCAAGTATGAACGAATGTTTATTAAGCTTAGTCATTATATTTCGAAAACTAATTATCAAGATAAACTTGACTCGAAATTCTTGTATATGCATGATAGTCTAATTAGTTACGCGACAATGTCTCAAGGATAGAAAAGTGAATAACTTGAGAAATAAGTGGTTCAGTCTTCGCTTACCTTTTGTTGATGAAGTTCTCCAAAATCTTCGGTTGATCTTCGCCTTCAAACGGTAGAACGCAATGATGACTGGTTTCTTTCTCAACTACCTCAATCTTAGACAAAGACTTAACTAATTATAGACTCGAAACCAAGATATAGTTTTGACAACTAAATTTGACAACAAGTTTTAGATAGAAACACTTGTGAGTTCGACCGAGCAATGCTCTAACATAAACCAATATTTGGTACCCAAAAGTTACTAAGGGCTCCTCTTATATCCCAAGCTTTGAGGTGAACTGTGGAGAAAACTCCAGCTAGAATGCTATTATTCCTAATCCCGTAATCTCTAACTAACTTAGGAGGTGTAGGAAGTAAACCGGCGTTGCTGTGATTTGCAAATCTTTGAGCTAATGAGAGACCACTAAGATGTCTATAAAGATTATAACTATTTTCCATAAGGCCAGAGAAAAAAAAAGGATGAAGAAGAGAATTGAAGAACAAGATGAGAGTATCCAGTCAGAGACTAAAAGGATGTTGGGATTAAGGAAGCATGTTTGATATTTTATATACTATTGAACTGGTTTTCAAAATCCAGCTAGTTCAACCCGTGAATGATGTATATTTGTCTATTGAACTTCCAGATTTTGTATCCAATCTATTTTCGACAAATATAGTACTTTATATTTATAAACTAAAAACATGGTACGAGGTTGAGGTTGAGGTTTAGAAGGCTAGTGACAATACTAGGTTCTGGGGGAAGAAACATTATTAAGTCAAGATATCCATCTATAAGAAGGAGACTTAACAAGATTGAATGTCGAGAAAATAAAAGAATAAATAAAGCTAATTCAAAGTTGAGAAAAAAAGCTGACTCAATTTTATTCAAGATTAACTTTAGTCAAAGCGATGATGGTTGATGAAAATCTCAAGAAATCCTAAGATATCCATGATTGCATAGTCCCACTCGTCTAAGCATGCAGTGTATGATAGAACTGAATAGTTTGTCGTGTAACCAAAACCAAGAGTTAATTCCCCAAATGCAGATTAGGAAGAATAGGTGGGAATTAATGAGAGGGTTTAAAAGAAAGGAGACTAGAATTTCCTTAAGATATATAGAAAAGAAAATCAAGAGACAAACTATTTAGAACATCATGGCTTGTGATCATTCTGTAATACCAAAAGATGCTAGAGTTTCATCAACCAAAGTCATGAGATGCAGGGAAGGGCAATTACACCGGATTCAGTACTTTCTCTATACTAGATGTTTTTCAAAGGTTATTTTACATTGTGAGAAGGCAAAGGTATTGGCTTATTTCAATCTGAGTCAGGGGGAGAATGACAAGTTGAATGATGGTACCAAGGCTCGAATTCTGGAAAAACTTGAGAAGGATGGACCTATTGATGTTTCAATTTTCCTCAACGAGATGCCTCCAGGTATGGATTACGTCTATGCTCAGATGAAAGATACCTGTTATAAATGCAAGAGAGGTAAGGGAAACTATGAAGAATTAGAGAAGGATGAATAAATCACTGGGAATGATGTCAAGGGTCTAGGGTGGTGTTTTGTTTTTATGCACTTATGAAACTTAGTGTGTATGGTTAAGACCTACGGTTTGCTAGTATTCTGGTAATGGTTATGGGTGTTTATGTTATTAATGTTGTTAAAAAAATTAAGTTTATGGATGATGTTCTGCATGTTGTTTGTTTGTATCAATAGAGTGTGTTAGGAAAATTCCGTTTATAAATCAATACGCTAGTTTAGAATCCTATTTAGGATCTCAATATCTAGATGATTTGTGTTTATATGTATAGATAATAGTTTATTAGTTAGACTCTTAGGTTCAGAACTCAAAACAAGAAGATTAGGAATATAAGCATTGATCTCATAGAACTTGACAAATATGATTCAGAAAGAATAGTGTTTTTCAATCTAAGCAATCCTGAAACCAGGATAAATCCAGACAGCCTAATTGAATTCACTAATTGAAAGATAAACCAAATGGAAGCTATTCCTAAAGAATTAAAAGATATACTGGAGACTTTAGATATGACTAAAGACTTTTACAGGATTTCCCAGACCTTCATGAGCAAAGGATTAGGAGTATATAGATTCAATCAAATATGCTAGGGCTAGTGTTTTAGTTACCTAATTAAGATTCAATCAGAGAAAAGTTCAACTGAAAAGAAAACTAGAACCTATTAAAACACTAGAGAGGTTACTAATTTGTGGAATGGTTTATCACTTAAGGGAGTTACCTATTGAAATAGGAGAACAAGCCTAAATACAAGAAATAAATTTGTGGGATTTAAATTCCAATGACTTTCATGTTGATTGGGGTGTATGATTCCATTATGGAGATGATTGCAATGCAAAATGCAGAAAAATCATATAGTAATATGAATTTGAAAGAATGAAGTAGCCGTCAATTAAGAAGGATGAAAAAGTTTTTCAAAGCTAATATCTTTCAGAGTGATATGCAATTTGTTAAAATGGTTTGAAAAAAAGGGAAGAAGAAATGATTTAGATTTAAGCGATTCTAGAAAGAGTGTAGAATAAGAGATGTAAATCGAATTTTAAAGGATAGAAAGATATTTTGAAAAAACATTTTGGTCAAGACTATCTCCAAAGGTCATGGTGGAAATGATGTTTAATAATCCCCGAAAACTGATGTTACTGAATCCTTTCCCATTCCTCACTTTTTTTCCCCATCTGGCTTTGGATTCAACACAGATTAAAGAACTACTCTTGGATCATTGTTGATATTTTGAAGATTGAGGGGAAAAAAATTGGAGAAAAACAGCCGTTAGAGAGAAGATATTTTTTTTTTTTTTTTGGGAAATCTACATTTTATCAAACCAAAATTTTGATTACACCAAACCATTTCCAATCTTTTTATCAAATTGTACATTTTTGTTAGTCTACATTTTACAAAAAATTAAGTGGCCATAAAAGGGACTCCCTCCCTTCGGCCGGTCGGCCCAATTATACTTCAGTTTTTTTACAAATTATTCATTTTGACATAAATAATTCATCTGATCAACTTCTTCTTCCATCGTTTACACAAACACAAAAAAAACGTGAGAGAAAGAGATACAAGTTATTAATATGAGCATCAAGTAACTTATCTGGCGACGGAATCTTCGACAGTGATTTCTTTGACGATGGAAGCTTCATCATTATTTACAAGAGATTTGAGCAAATCACTGTTATTTTGGGAGCATATCTTTCTAAAGAAGAAAAACAAACTAAATGGTTGGATTTTAATTCTGAGAAAAACCATTCTTCCTCCGATTTAATCGGATCTTATTCATACTTGTATTTGTCTTACTCCGGTAATTCTTCTCCTTCTCTTGTCGGATTTCTCGGTATTGTACTTTTACGGTATGTTCTTTTTTTGATCGATAAAGAAAGAATAGATTAATCAAAAAGAGAGGGTATAACAGGATTATACCACCCTAACAAAGTACAAGAAAGGAACAGAGATAAGTTGGTAACAGGCTACCAAAACTCAGTTAAATTTGAAAGTAAATATTACACCATTTTCTCATAACTTCAGAGGAGTTAACAGCTTCATAATCCTTAAAGGAAAGATCCAAATAAAAACATAGTAAATAGCTTTGTTAACCACAGCTTGAACATTAAACCTTGAGTCTGTGAATACACGATCATTTCTCTCCTTCCAGATGCACCACATAATTGCTGCAGGGATGAAATTCCAAACCATAATACTAACTTTACTATGCTATTGCAGGTGCCAGGCATGAATAACAGAAGTAGTATCATAAGATATTGAAAAAAAACCCAATGAAGCTTACCCAAAAACTCATTCCAAACCATTCCAGAGAAGCAGCAATGAAGGAACAGATGAGGAATACACTCATTCTCATTGCAGAATAAGGATGTTGGGGAAACATCAATACCGCTTTTAGTTAAATAATCTCTTGTAGGTAATCTGTTGTGAGAGATTAGCCATAGAAAAAAAAGCTTATTTTTGGAGGGCATTTCATCTTCCATATTTTTTTGAAAATGGGATTAACTGGAACAACTTCATCATCCAGAGTAAGCTCATCATTCAAAGACTTTACTGTAAAATGATTAGACTTACGCAAAGACCAAACTAGTTCATCTTCAGCATTCTGAGTAAAACTGAAAGAAGCTAAGTCATTTTGAAGAAGATTTAGTTCAACAGTTGCAGCAGCATTAACTCTCCTTGGCAGCAAAAAGTCCCAACTAATAGAATTACCAAAACAGAACCCATAGCAGCAACAGATAAGTGTTTTGCTCTAGAAAGAGCATAAAGATTGGGATAACAGGTTTTTATTGGGTGATCATACAACCAATTATCATCCCAAAATCTTGTTTTAAGGCCATTATTAACTTTAAATTTAACATACCTGAGAAATATGGAATTGCACTTCATAATGGATTTCCACACAGACCTTCCATAAGGACCTTTAGGAATCTTTGAAATCCAAGCAACATCCCCAGCACCATATTTTTCAGTTGTAATGGCTTTCTATGACCGGTCCGGCAAGTAAGCACAATGATTGTACGTTACAGTGTTGCAGGACAAGTCAGTGTTCATCCATAATGGCGCAATGCAAAGCCATAATAGCGTTATACTGTATAGACCGTCAAGCATTAAGATAATGGCACCCTACAGGGCCAGTGAAGCGCAAAGGTAGTGCTACACTGAAAAGAAATTTGGCTAAGTAATAAAGCTTATTGGCCGACACATTGAGGCTTTGTTGAGGGATTGGCAAAACATGGCCAAAGTTATCAGATGCTACATGCGATGTTAGCGTTAAAGCATATCCGTGGAATTGAGTTGGCCCAAACTCAAGGATGATGCAAGAAGGTAGAATAGACTAAAAATTAGTCTATACATTAGTTCAAGGTAGGGCCAAAGCTTGAACAGTGCAAACAAGTTAGTAATACAAGAGTTGCATTGCTATTGTCAAGAAAAATTGGCTAAGTGAAGCATATGACGCCATGAGTAACTAGAATGAGTTTAAGGTATTGGCCTTGATGATTGAAGCACAAGGATGGTCCGTGCATTAGCTTAGAGTAAGAAGTTGGAAGGGCCAAGACGGCTGAGCAAAGGGATCAAGGCTAACTTCAGTAAAGCGCAACAGTTGTGCAATACAGCTCAAGTGATGGTTACGAGTTGGGTACGAGCTTCACAAGGATGCCAATAACGCGAGACAAATGAGAGCGGTTATAAAGAGAGTTTATAAGTGTGGGAGAAGGTTCCTAACTGCTAGAGAACAGGTGTTGGGCGATGGCGTCAGTTTAGAGAGAAACTAGCCAGTCAGCATAGTTGGTGGCGGTTACAGAATTTCTTTAAGGGACAAATGGATGTCCCATGCGTGTGCAACGGTTGTGCACGGTTTTGGCCAAGTAAAACTGTTGTATAAATAGTCCTAAGGAATGGGAAATTCGGCAGGCTTACATAGCATAGTGTGAGACTCAAAATATGAGAGTTTTTGTAAGGCTAAGGCTTGGTTCAAGGTGAACAAGTCTGTGTAAGTCCCTAAGTGGGCAAGTTTTGTATTTCTTCCCTTTGATGCAATAAAAGAAGTTGATTGTGTCATGTTCTAAGTGTTCTTGGTTGGCTGATTGTTGTTGGTTATGTATGGCAATGTCTGAATGTATTATGGGATGCATTTGAGAAGTTAAGTGAAGAGAAAGAAGGCTAAAGACTTCCGCTGAAGAAATGTTAAGTTGGTTGTTTGCATTGGTGCAAACTTATAAGGATAAAGTGCAGGTGGGTGAAGCTTGATTCACAGAACCACTGTGCTGCTGGGTTACACTTTCGCAGAAATTTTCAAGAGGCATTTGAAGGTGTGACAGTTCGGGTATCAGAGCTGTGTTTGGTACACAGTTCAAGTGTATTTATTGGATAATACGATGGTACTTCTTTCTCTCTTAAGCTATTTTCCTGTGATCAAGTAAGTGGTGCATTGTATTCAGAAAGTTTGTATTAGAAATGAGTTATAATGGTATGATGATCGATGAAGAACTACCGGGTACGTTTGATCAACTAGAGGAGTATGGTGATCTTGGCAATATGACCATTGACATTGGTGTTGATGGCCTGGATATTCCTCTTAATTCTGAAGATAATGGCAGGCTAGAATTACTTGAAGGAAGATCATCAGATTGGTTTAAATAATTTGACGGAAGGGTAGGTGCGGTCGAGGACAAGGTGTCTGATGCAACCTTGTTAAATTGCGAAACAATGCTGAAGTGACTGAATTGAAGGGGGAATTCAGTGACATGAAGACCATACAAACAAGGCATGCGAAGCAAACGTCAGATGAGATGAAAAACCTTCGTAAGTTAATAAGTTATGGCATGTTTGCAAGGGAAAACGTGAGTGGAGAAAGCTCTAATCGAGTCTCCGGGCCAAGAGTTTATGCTGGTTCAAGAAATGCTAGAGAAATTGAGAATTTCTTGTATGATATTGAGGCATACTTTGAGGAGAATAGAACTGGGGAAGGACAAAAGGTAACTCTCGCAGGCAATTACCTTGGTGGTGATGCAAAGGTTTGGTGGAGAACTATGCTTCAAGAAGATGAAGCTACTGGTTATTCCAATCCTATGTCTTGGAATGACATGAAAGATTGACTGAGATGTCAATTCTGGCCGAGCAATGGTGCTTGGTACGTAAGAGAAAGTTTGCGTAGGCTAAAAATGACGGATACACCACAGGCCTATGCTGAAAACTTCCTTGCATTGGTGCAAGAAGTATGTGGCATGAGTGAAGAAGATCAGATGTTCAAATTTCTGAGTGGCGCGAGTTCATTGGTTATTGCTGAACTCAAGAAGCGCAAAATTCAGAGTGTCCAAATGGTTGTTCAGGCGGTAAGATAGCTTACCAGTTGCACAACAACTGAAGATTTGCAAAACTGTGAAGGTAAGGCCAAAGGAAAAGAAAAATCTGTAGGCAGTAAGCATAAGCATGAGCCAAAGGAAGATGAATTATTCCCTTCAGCCCGGAAGTATAGGGGGTATTTTATTTGCAAAGGTTTACATTTCGCTAGAAGTTGTCCACTCAAGGCACAACTCAATGCATCAGTTGGGGATGACTATGAGAGTCATTCTAGCAAGACTCGTGAAGGCCGAAGTGAAGGTTCAAGGAAGAGACCACGCAGCAAAGTTATTGCTCACTTCGACAAAGGAGGAAACTAAGCTAGGAAAATAAGGAGTGTTGCTGTCTCCATTGGCAACACTTAGTGCAGAAAGCATGGTGTTTTCTGATCTTGTTCTTATGTAGCTTTAGTTGTTGGTTGTTGCAAACTCTGTGTGTATAGTTTGGTTGTACAGACTTTTATTTGAGTCTTCAAGTTTCTATATACTTTGCTTTGGTGTAAGCAAGTTGCTTTGTTAATGAAGTTTTAGCTTTCCAAAATGATTGGCGGATCAAATCATGTAATGGTACATAGTCTTGTTATGTAAGAGCAGTAATGAATGAAGGTGTTTTCGTTTATAAAGTCTTGCCTCTTTATTTACGATGTAAAACTGGTTCATGGGGAGATGCTGCAGTAACATACTTAGCCTAACGTATGCAATGACAAGACAAGTTGAAAGTTAATAAGAAAAGCATAGGACAAGGGTCCTAGTTGAGGTGAAAATGATATTGATGTTGGGGGATTGCAATATGGAAAGACAGCAGATGGGCAGCGACAGTGCAAGCAATACAGCAAGATAGAAATCACATCATCAGCAAGCATGAGTTGGGTAGAACTCGTGGCCAAGTGAAAGACACACACTTTCAAGGCAAGCAAGCAATGCAGTTCAAAGGAATAGTTGGAGACCTATTGTCTTTGAAGGTATGGCGGATGGACAACTAAAGGGTTAGCTATGTTATATATGTCCAAAAAGATAGTTAGGCACAGTTGCGTAGATGGGTTGTGCAACTCAATAGTTTTTGCTTTAGCGAGTTAGGCAAAGAAAACTTGCGATTGTGGTTCGGGTATGCAAAATGGCATAAGTATGAAGAGTTTATACTTGGTGGCCACATCCAGAGAAATGAGTTCTTGGATGATTTTTGCATGAACATAATTTGGCAAGGCATGAAGTGTAGATTCGGATGTCCTATGCAACGGAAACCCCTATGCACTTTGTGACATGCTTAACGGAGGGCATAAAGGACAACAGTCCAAGGCAGGTGCCAGCAAAATTGATTGAAAAAGAGGCCAAGTCGTTTATAAGTCCTTGTCATGTTGAGTTAGATGCAAAAGGCAAAGTCGAGAGGCGAAAGACTATGGCAAATGATCGTAGTGATCAGGTTGAGAAAAATCATTATATGCGTACACTTAGGCGTAAATGATTCAAGGAGAAATTCAGGCCTAGAGAGAATTGGCTAAAGAAGAATTTCAGTTTTGCATTTGGGTATTGATGCATGATTTGAGTAGCAGTTGAAGCGTAGTGCACGACGCCAAGATGTGGCTCAAGTAGATGAGATCAATAGCAAAGCAGTAAAGCTAAGTGATGCTGATGCTATGGCATGAGATTTGGAAGAATACGTATTACAAAAGCCAGCAATGGTTGCTGAATTTCAGAAAAGGTTCTGAAAGTGCATACAGCAAAGTGAAGACAAGTATAGTATTTATACTAGGTCGCGTTCAACGAGGGCGTTGAACGGATTAGGTGGGGGAGGTCTATGAGCGGTCCGGCAAATAAGCACAATGATTGTGCGTTATAGTGTTGCAGGCCAAGTAAGTGTTCAGCCATAACGGCGCAATGCAAAGCCATAATGGCGCTATACTGTATAGACCGTCAAGCACTAAGATAATGGCACCCTGCAGGGCCAGTGAAGCGCAAAGGTAGCGCTACACTGAAAAGATATTTTTCTAAGTAATGAAGCTTATTGGACGACACAGTGAGGCTTCATTGAGGGATTGGCAAGACATGGCCAAAGTTATCAGATGCTACATGTGTTAGAGCAATGCTCGGTCTAACTCGCAAGCATTGCTATCTCAAGCTTGTTTGTCAAGTTTAGTTGCCAAAACTATAAGTCATGATTTCTAGTCTACTTATAGCTAAGTCTCGTATTAGGATAGTAAGTGTAGTTGAGCCTTAGACACCACGGCATTCATCGAATGAAGACGAATAACTACTCAAGGGAACTTGTGGAACTTCATCAACAAAAGGTATGTGGAGACTTGAACTTATCTATAACTCAAAAGTCTATCTATTCTATCTCCTATTTTGAGAAAAAAGTCGTATTGCTATATAGACTTCAATTATACACATTTGCTATTTGGAGCCGAGTTTATCTCGCTTATCTATTTATCGAAATATGTGTTGGTAAGCTATCGCTTTAGCCAGATTCATCTTTACTTGTGACGAAAGTCATGTTGAATATTTTAATAACTTGAAAATCGCTTTGATGAAAATAGTTTATGAATAACGACTATTTTAACATCCTTTAAGAAAGTTTCAATGATTGAAATGAGAGTTTAGAACATGTAACCATCTTTGGATATAAGCATAGTGTGTTCTCACATTTGTGTAAAAGTCCAAAACCGGGAACCAAAGTATGCGTACCCGTACGCGTACTGGAGGTTGTTGGAAATCCGGGTAAATATGAGTACCCGTATGCATACTGGCGGAAAGTTCACATCCGTGAATTTCAGTTGGGGTTTGAAAGTTCATGAACTAAAATATTTATATATTAAGGAATGAATCTTTGCAAACCGCGGCTATAATGTTCATGAATCGATTCAAGTGAATCAAAACCGATTTTGCTTCGATTGTGTCTTGTATACTTCTATAAGATCTAAGCAACTGAACAACTCTCTAACTAGTTCATTTGAATCATTTGAATTAGTTATGGTAAAGATGAATAAGGTTTATATGAAAGTGCTCATATGGTTAACCATTTGGTTAACTACTGTTGAACTAACTAAGTGTACACGTTTAGGTACGGTTACACAAACCTAAATGAAGTTACATTTCGTTTGTGTATAACAAGCTAAGTTTGATCTAACGGTTGAAAGATATTAGCTTGAATCTAATCAGGTTTTCATCTAACGGTGAATATTGAATGCTTTGTTACCAAGGTAACTTTGATTGCAAACCCTGATTTGAGGACTATATAAAGGAGAACTCTAGCAACTGGGAAAACTAATCCCCACACCTCCTTTGTGATACTAGTTGTATAAGCTAGAGTCGATTCTCTTTTAACCTTAGGTTTTTCACGAATCCCTATAGGTTAACGACTTAAAGACTTCATTTGGGATTGTGAAGCCAGACCCCACTATTTTCTCTGTAGTTGCATGATCTTATCTTGCTGTTTCTATCGTGATTGAGTGCAATCGTAAGATTGGCTTGACATTTATATCTCTGATAGGCAAGATGGAAAAGTAGTCACAAACACCTTCGTCTCATCATTTGTGATTCCACAATATATTTTTTCGTTAATCGATTAAGATTATTGTGAGGTGATTGATAATTCTAGGTTGTTCTTCGGGAATATAAGTCCGGGTTATCAATTGGTTCCTGTTCACCTTGATTTATCAAAAGACAGAACAAAAACTCGTAGGTTTATCTGTAGGAGACAGATTTATCTATTCAATAGACTTTTCTGTGTGATACAGATTTGTTTATCAAGTCTTCGACTTTGGGTCGTAGCAACTCTTAGTTGTGGGTGAGATCATCTAAGGGAATCAAGTGCGTAGTATCCTGCTGGGATCAGAGACGTAAGGAGCACGACTGTACCTTGAATCAGTGTGAGGTTGATTAGGGTTCAACTACATTCCAGACCGAAGTTAACTTGTAGTAGGCTAGTGTCTGTAGCGGCTTAATACAGTGTGGTGTTCAAATCTGGACTAGGTCCCGGGGGTTTTCTGCATTTGCGGTTTCCTCGTTAACAAAACTTCTGGTGTCTGTGTTATTTCTTTCCGCATTATATTTTGTTATATTATTGAAATATCATAGGTTGTGCGTTGAATCGATCAATTGGTAAATCCAACCTTTGGTTGTTGATTGAAATTGATTGATACTTGAACATTGGTCTTTGGTACCGTTCATGTTATTTCTCTTATATTCAATCAGGCTCGTAAATTCTTATTTGTTTGATTGCGGATTGAATTGAGAAATTGAGATATAACTCTTTGATATACTTTTTATTAAGATTGATTCTGACTGTCTAGTTGATTCTCTTGAAAGTATATTGGAGTTAGTCCATACAGATTGCTAAGCGAAATATTGGGTGAGGTTATTAGACCCCCGCTTTTTCAACATGCGATGTTAGCATTAAGGCATATCCGTGGAATTGAGTTGGCCCAAACTCAAGGATGATGCAAGAAGGTAGAATAGACTAAGAATTAGTCTATGCATTAGTTCAAGGCAGGGCCAAAGCTTGAACAGTGCAAACAAGTTAGTAATGCAAGAGTTGCATTGCTATTATCAAGCAAAATTGGCTAAGTGAAGCATATGACGCCATGAGTAAGTAGAATGAGTTTAAGGAATTGGCCTTGATTATTGAAGCACGAGGATGGTCCATGGATTAGCTTAGATTAAGAAGTTGGCATGGCCAATACGGCTGAGCAAAGGGATGAAGGCTAACTTCAGTAAAGCGCACAGTACTGCAATACAGCTCAAGTGACGGTTACGAGTTGGGTACGAGCTTCACAAGCATGCCAATGACGCGAGACAAAGGATAGCGGTTGTAAAGAGAGTTTATAAGCGTGGGAGAAGGTTCCTAACTGCTAGATAATAGGTGTTGGGCGATGGCGTCAGTTTAGAGAGAAACTAGCCAGTTAGCACAGTTGGTGGCGGTTACAGAACTGCTTGAAGGGACAGATGGTTGTCCCATGCGTGTGCCACGGTTGTGCACTGTTTTGGCCAAGTAAAACTGTTGTATAAATAGTCCTAAGGAATGGGAAATTCGGCTGGCTTACATAGCAGAGTGTGAGACTCAAAATATGAGAGTTTTTGTAAGGCTAAGGCTTGGTTCAAGGTGAACAAGTCTGTGTAAGTCCCTAAGATGGCCAGTTTTGTATTTCTTCCCTTTGATGTAATAAAAGAAGTTGATTGTGTCATGTTCTAAGTGTTCTTGGTTGGATGATTGTTGTTGGTAATGTATGGAAATGTTTGAATGTATTATGAGATGCATTTGAGAAGTTAAGTGAAGAGAAAGAAGGCTAAAGACTTCTGCTGAAGAACTGGCTGTTTGCATTGGTGCAAACTTATAAGGCTGAAGTGCAGGTGAGTGAAGCTTGATTCACAGAACCACTGTGCTGCCGGGTTACACTTTCGTAAAAATTCGCAAGAGGCATTTGAAAGTGTGACATTTTCCACAAAGCATTTTCTTCAACAACATATCTCCAGGACCACTTTGTAAGTAAATATTGATTGAACTTTTGAAGATTTTTGATACCCAAACCACCAGACTTTTTTCTTCAACACAAGACAGCCCATTTTGTTGGATGTATTTTTCTTCTACCTTTGTTATCATGCCAGAGAAAATCTCTTATGATTTTTTCAAGCTTTTTAATGACTGCAACCGGCATTTCAAAGAGAGGCATATAATAAACAGGTAAACTAGATAAAACAATATTAATGAGAGTGATTTTTCCTGCTCTAGAAAGTAAAGATTTCTTCCAACCAGCTAACTTAATTAAGAATCTTTCAATGACTTTATCCCGTTTAGCAATACCACCACATTTGTCTCCCAAAGGAAGGCCCAAATAAGTTGAAGGTAACATGCCATGATAGCAGCCCAAAATAGAAGAAAAAATAGTAAGATCACCATTATAGCCTACTCCATATATCTGGCTTTTAGCAAAAATTATCTTTAAGCCAGTGAGAAGCTCAAAAGAAAGCAAAACCAATCTGAGATTTATAAACTGCTCCATATCAGCATCAATAAAAATTAAAGTATCATCTGCAAATTGCAAATGACTTACCACCATGCCATCAGTTTTAACTTGAAATCCCGATAAAATACCTTGGTCTTGAGCCTGCTTAATCATGAAATTCAAAGCTTCACCAACAAGAAGAAATAAAAAGGGTGAAATTGGGTCACCTTGTCTTATGCCCTTTTTGTTTTTGAAGTAACCAGCAGCACTTCCATTGACAAGGACAGAGAATCTTGCATACTCCACACACCTTCTAATCCATTTCCTCCATTTATCCCCAAAGCCCATGAGAAGAAAAATTTCATCCAAGAAATCCCAATTAACATGATCAAATGCTTTCTCAAAGTCAATCTTGCAAAGAATCCCAGGCTTGCCACCCTTAATTCTTGAATCTATTAATTCATTAGCTACCAAAACACCATCCAGAATTTGCCTCTTGCTGATAAAAGCTGTTTGATTATGAGAAATAATGTCTGTTTGATTATGAGAAATAATGTCAGGTGGACATTGCTTGAATCTTTCAGCAAGAATTTTTGAAACAATTTTATAAGCACCATGTACTAAGCTTATAGGTCTTAGATCTTTAATTTCTTCTATAGCATCTTTTTTAGGAATCAGAGCAATGAAGGTATTCTTTAATCTCCAATCCAAAAAGTTATTATGCTGCAATTCTTTCACCACATTCATGAAGTCTTCTTTTAGAATATCCCAACAAATAACATAAAATCTTATTGGAAAGCCATATGGCCCTGGAGCTTTGTTTTGGCCAAGCATCTTCATAGCTGAAATACATTTTTCTTCATCAATATCTCTCTCCAACCACTCACTTCTATCTTCAGAAATTTTTGAAAAGTTCATGCCATCCATATTGACAGTTCTGGGACTTTGAGATTGAAAAACATCTTGAAAAAAAGAGACAATACCATTTTTAATTTCACTTTCATCTGAAGTCAAAGTGCCATTTACCTTGGTTGAACCAATAAAACTTCTCATTCTTCTATCATTAGCAATTATGTGGAAGTATTTGGTGTTGTTCTCAAAATCTTTAATATGAGTGACCCTTGATCTAGATCTCTACTTTTCTGCCCTTGTAATTGTATGATTACAATAATCTTGTCTTGCTTGAATTCTTTCATTCCATTTCTCTTAACTCAATCCATTATTAGCTTCTTCTTCAGCATCCAAATCTGCAAAGACAATCTCCAACTCTTCAAGTCTTCTATCAACATCTCCAAATTCCATAATGCTCCACTCTTTTAATTTGTGCTTCAATAATTGCATCTTCTTGCAGAAGACAAAACCTGCACTACCAGAGACAACAAAAGAAGACCACAAATCTTTTACAATAGAAACAAAATTTGGATGAGAAAGCCAATAATACTCACAGCGAAATGGAGAAGGCCCATGCTTCACTCCTTCACAAAACAAGGCAATTGGATTATGATAAGAACAAGGTCTAGTAAGAGCTTTTTGAATAAATTGAGGATAAATGCATTCCCAGGAAGGAGAAACCAAAAGTCTGTCAATTCTACTTTTTATAGCTTGCACTTGATTATTTGTCCAAGTATAAGATGCACCAATTAGAGGCAGATCAATGAGCTGATATCTTGAAATAAAATTGTTGAACCTTGCCATCCCAGAGGTTTGCTCTCCACCAGGAGATCTTTCATGAACAAATCTAATTTCATTAAAATCACCCCCAATCACCCAAGGATAATCCCAAAAACATCTCACTTTTTCAATCTCCCTCCAAAACACTTTAACTTTATCAGTATTTGAAAAACATGGAGCATAAACACCAGTGAACATCCATTAAAATGAATTAGAGATAGTTTTGCAAAGTAAAGTTATAGAATATGGACCAATGAGAGAATCCAAGACCTCAACTTTATCTGAATCCCAGAGACAAAAAATACCACCTGAACTACCTTGGGATGGAGAATCTAACCACTGAATTGAATTTTTACTCCAACACTGCCAAACGAGAAGATCAGTGCATTGTTGAATTTTCGTTTCTTGTAGTAACACAATACAAGGCTTCCAATCTCGAATTTTCTTATTGATAATATCCCTCCTACTTAGATCATTGAGACCACGCACATTCCAACAAACTATTTGACAATCCATAAAAACTGATTAACTGAAAAGATGAGACAAAGAAACTTACAAAGAAGTTTTTAATCTCTCCATGTCAAAATTGAGAAGATGCAACCTTATGGTATCCATCATAGCATCATCCACATCTTATTTAGAGCCTGTGAAGTGAATTCCAAGCTTCGGCCATAGAGCTATCATCTGAAATAAAACTGATTCAAATTTTATTCTTAGTGTTGGGTCGACTTTACTTTTGATGATGCTCCATTTTTTTGTTGTGTTCCAAAAGAAGCTGAAATCTTTAATATTGTTCTGAGAAGATGATTGTTGCTCAATGGAAGAGACTGTCATAGGAGAAGAAGACCCATTATCATATATCTTTTGGAGATATGGAATCGAGACTGCATTTTTTAAGTATTCATTAACTGCATCTTCATCTTCAAAAGTAGGTAAATCGACCGTTGAAGATAACTGATTCAAATTTGAATTCTCTGAGTCAGGTGCTGAAATGTCTGACTTGGCTGCTGAATTGAAAGAGTCAGCTTCTGAGTTCGAAATGACTGTTGTTAACTTCTTACTCACTTTTGAAAAATCTGAGTTATCTGACTCAGCATCTGAATTTGAAGTTGGGCTGGATGCGGTCTCAGTAGATGAAGAATGGCCCACCAAGAATGAGTCACCAGAAACTTGACAATTCTTCCCCTTAATTTTCGCGGAAGAATTTAAATTTGAAATTTTATCAGATCCAAGTACGGACATTTCTTGCGTAGAAAATTTCATGAAGATGAATCATGCGGTTTCAAAATAGATGGGGGATTTTCAGCCATTCAAAATTAATGGAGATATTCTTGATTGACTCATTAGCTGGCAAATCATAAACTACCATATCTAACTTTTGAACTCTAACCTTCATGTGTGAAGAATCAACCACACCATTGTTGAACTGTAAAGAAGAAATCCAAATAGGAAGAGAATGATCCCCATAATGACATAAGAAGGAAGTTGAAATGCCATCAAAACTTCGTACCTTAAAACGAAAAGCTGAAGCGTCTTCCCAATTAGCTGTGTAAGAATGAACTTCTAATTATCCCCCAAATCTTTGACAAAGATCATTATAGAAATTGGGACCCCAAAGATTGAACGGGACTCCAAATACCTCGATCCAAGATCCTCCAACATTTATCTCAGATAAAGATACTGAATTTGAAGCATTCCACCATGGCAAAAGTCTTACTGACAAATCACCACATATCCAAATGCCAGTGTTAATCATTTTCTCTTTTTCCTTTGAGGGAGCAAAGAAAAAAGCTTTGTTACAATCAAAAGGAAAAATATCAAATCCCATGTTAACATGAAATATGTTAGCGATCTCCAGGCCTAAACTATTCCAAGAATCAACATTTTTAGAGGCCTCAATAACCACTGCGTGATTCCAATTATGAATAGAATTAGAGTGAATCTGATTTGACGAAATCTGAGGAGTTGCTTCCTATTGAGAAAGAGACATAAAAAAGTCTTCTGCACATTTGGGTTTTACAAAAATCTTATTAGAGGAGATATCTGTAAAACCATTGACAAAGCGCATCCATCTTGTGTTATCCTCAGCAGTTGGAAAATACATGGAATTTTTAATCCCATTATAAGAGACAGTTGCTCGGAAGAACTCCCCAAATATGTTTTTGTTGCGAGAAAACAAAATATGCTCATCTCCTTTGTGGAAAATCCAATACCAACTGCTATAAAATCCTTTTTTTGATTCCTTCCTCATAATATTTTTCATCCATATTACTCCTTCATTACTGACTAAAACGTGAATAATCTTCCTTGTATTTCTTGTTTTTTCATCAAACAAAATCCCATCCTTAGTATGCGATAACTTAAATGCTTTAAAGTCACAATCGATGAATACATCTTGATGAGAGAAAGATTCAGTAACACTCCGCTTTTTTTTTTACCATCTACCAATCTGCATCATCACTCTCAGAACTTGTTGTTAATACCTTCTTGTTCCTAGAACCATCAACCATTTCAACCCAACTCTTTGTTCCTTCTGAAAACTCTTATAGAACCTTGTAAATCTTGCTTACCCTGTCGATCTAAATCCAAAAACCCTGCCTTGATCTGGTGAGAAGAAGAACCTTGCACCATTGTTGCTGCGCAAAAATCGAACATTCTCTCTCCTCCCTGCTATAACTTAATCATTTTTACGGTATGTTCTTGTTAATTTGTATTCTCTTATTTTCGATCTTAAACTCATTGTAACCTCGAATTTCCATTAATGAAAAGGTTTCTTACTTATTAAAAATAATAATAATAAATAAATAAATATGAGCATCAAATATGGAACCATAAAAATAGCATTTATTCCATTAGCATTGTATTTTTATGAAAAAGACCTATAGATATGTGACTTCATAGTGCAAAATAATAGAAATTATCTGTTGATGGAGGGGCAATAGATAAAGTCGATATTATAGGGGATCACTCTGAAACATTTGGTTGTTGCCTTTGACTTGTAAAATATTTATTGTAGGAAATACCATTAGGTCCTAGAAATAATATATTAGAGAGAGTTTGGTCCAGTTGACCTAGTCAACTGTCTGTTTGGTCCTTTTTTTCAAAATATATTTTATAGTTTGGTCCTAGAAATTATGGTTTGGTCCTACGATGACGTCATGGATGATGTAATTGTCATTGTGTGGAGACAAAAATATCCTTTTGGGACCACATATATAGAAAAAAATCCTAGAAAATATCTTATTTTCAGATTTACTTTCTCTCTCTTCCTGTTTTCATATCTAGTTTCTCTCCTTTTTCCATTTTTTTTCCTGCTAGTGATGAAGAAGATGAAGATGATGATGAACGATTCTCTCTTCTCTCTATTTTATTTCTCTGCTAGTGATGAAGAAGATGAACGATGATGATGATGATGAAAACGATGAAGTTTTGTGTTTTTTTTTTATGTTTGCTGCTTTTTTGATGATGAAGACGGTGAGGTTGAAGATTCTGCTGCTATTTATGATGATGATGAACCTTTATCATCTTCACATGCTTGGGTAAGTTTCGGATCTACAAAAGAAGATGAAGATGACGGATTTCATTTCTGGAATGAACTCTGGTTTGTGATGAAGATTTTGATGTTTTTTCGTCTGTTATTGTTGTTGATGATGGAGACGATGAAGATGATGAAGATGAGTTGCTACTGATGATGAAGAAGATAAAGATGACGGAGTTCATTTCTGGAATGAACTCTGGTTTGTGATGAAGATTTTGATGTTTTTTCATCCGTTGTTGCTAATGATGATGGAGACGATGAAGATGATGAAGATGAGTTGCTGCTGATGATGAAGAAGATGAAGATGACGGAGTTCATTTCTGGAATGAACTCTGGTTTGTGATGAAGATGACGGAGTTCATTTCTGGAATAAACTCTGGTTTATATAGGTTTTTATCATGAGATCATTTCTGGAATGAACTCTGGTTTATATAGGTTTTTATCAGGAGTTCATTTCTGGAATGAACTCTGGTTTATATGTTTTTATCAGGAGTTCATTTCTGGAATGAACTCTGGTTTATATAGGTTTTTATCAGGAGTTTATATAGGTTTTTATCAGGAGTTTATATAGGTTTTTATCAGGAGTTCATTTCTGGAATGAACTCTGGTTTATATGTTTTGACGAATAAGTAGAAATTATGTAGAAATTAACAGGAGTTCATTTTGACGAATGAACTGCTACAAGAAAATAAGTAAAAATTAACACGGAAGGGTATTTTTGTCTGTTTTATATTTTTAAATAATTATGGATCAAACAGTAAAGGCATTTTTTCCAAAGGACTAAACTGACTTGGGACCACCTAAAAAAGGACCAAATGATATTTTTCTCATATTTATTATTTAAATTTTCTAAAAGTTGCCCAAAATCCAAGAAAACTCATACAGTCCAATTTTGTTGCCCCTTTGGCCGTGGAACCGCAATGCAAGGCTTTGCTGGTCTTGCCTTCGCATCGTCCCTATGATGGATTAAACCAAATAAATATTATTTTTTTGAAAATTCTTAACTCTCATGATCCCTGGCATGTGGTTATGGGAAGCACTTGCGGATTATAAGAAAGCACAACGACTCGGACTCTCAATAATGCAAAATACAGTTACTCCCTTAGTTACTAAAAAAGAGACACTTTTCCTATTTGCACAATTTTTAAGGTAAGTATATAAACGAGTAGCTTTTTTAAATTTATTTCTAAAACTATCCTCAATAAAATGTTTAATTACCACTTGCCACTAGTTATCATTAATTTGGGGAGAATAGCTTTGGAAGTTCATCCTACTATAAATTAAAATACCTCTTTTTTAGATTCAAAAATTAAAAGGAAAAGTACCTCTTTTTTAGGAACGGAGGGAGTATATGCTATGCATGCTCCTCTTCCTAAGAGCATCTCCAATGCAAGGGGTTAAGATCTTAAAATTGTATGACATCTAGGATTTAAGACCTTGTCCACCAAATTTTCATCTCCAATGCAAGAGTGGAGGTCATAAATAAAGATTACATGGCTAAGTGGGGGTAAACGAGAAAGTCTAAATAAGACTTTCTTCATGACCCTGGGTCTTAACTCCACATCATCTTTTGTCTCTAAGAGCATCTACAATGCTAGAGGTCAAGGTCATCCTATGTGGAGCTCTTATTTATACTTTTTGGTTGTGGGTCATTACATGACAAAAAAAAACTAAAGATAAAATTCTCTACCTAAATTTCATCTCCAATCCCCAAGGTCTTATCTTACACTTTTTGTTTAAATTTGATGACAAAAGATGATGTGGACTTAAGACCCAAGGTCATGAAGAAAGTCTTATTTCGACTTTCTCCTTTACCCCAACTTAGCCATGTCATCTTTTTCTATGACCCTCACCCTTGCATTGAAGATAAAACTTTGGTGGAAAATGTCTTAAATCCTAGGTGTCATGTTATTTAAGACCTTTACCCCTTGCATTGGAGATGCTCTAAATTTTAAAAAAAAGTGTTAGATAACACCTTGGGGATTGGAGATGAAATTTATGTAGAGAGTCTTATCTTATTTTATTATTTTTGTAATGTAGTAAATGGCCCACAACCAAAAAGTGTCAATAAGACCTCCACATATGATGACCTTGATCCCTAACATTGGAGATGCTCTAAGATTTCTAGATGGAAACATGGAGAAGATAAGAGAGTCGATCTTTAGATCAGAAAAGTTAGTAATGTAACAAATACCTCTTTGTACTCGATGAATGCCGTCATTCGTCTCTGTACTTAACGGGTGCACGACTATCCAAATGACTTCTAAGTTAGCACCCACGTACAATCCATGGCTGCTAATGGGGGTACCAGTTTACTAGGTAGGTATCAATATCCAAATAAGACAAACTAAAAAATCATCTGTCTTATATGGATTTTGGTACCCTCCCGAGTAATCTGGCACCCCATTAGCAATGTTGGTACAATTCGCTAACCATGGCATTTCTAAAATTCTACACGTATCCAATCAGAATTTTGCACGAATTGGATGTCCAACCGCAACAGACGGATCAGTCAGGTTGGCGGGTTGAAGTCCAAATACTGAGACGAAGTCCTATGGTCTTCTAATATAGCATCTAGATTGGAAGCTAGAATAACCTCCTAAGTCTTATGCTAACTCTAATCTAGCATCTACATGCGCTGAACCATTCCCTATGGCCGCGCTGAATGGAACAACGCAACCATCTCAACCGTCGGATCAAAAAATAAATCAATCTGCGCTGAACCAAACAACGAAAAGTTGATTTTCTCTACGCTGAACCATTCAACGAAACTATCTCGCTACTAGTTGGAATGCGAGATATATCTGGAAAGAGAAGTAGCGATGAAGAATAGGCAATATTTTTGTGTGATCTGCAACGCTTTTTGTCCATTGGGCTTAGCATGAGCCCAATTGTGGCTTAATTTGGTATTTTGGGCTTGTATGTTCCCATGCTATCCATTGTACGTGAAATGAAAGAACGATGTTTTGGGGACTATCCCAAAACAGTGGGGGACTACTTAGTTATTCAAATGTCCACCCTAAATTTTAAGGGGTGTCCTAAAAGATTAGGGAAGACTAATCTGCCCTTATCCTAATTAAGGTTATAACTAATCCTAATAACCCACTAATTTAACCACTACCCACTAATCTAACCCCCTAAATTAAAACCAAAAATCAGTTTCAAAACCTTTTCTTTTCTTTTATTCTTCTTCTTCTTCTTCTCCAACATCAACCAAGAAGTCCGATTCGAGTAAAATGAAAATCCGCAGGTAATTTCCTTCATACCCATTCCTTTTAATCGTTTTTTGTTGAAGAAATCGATTAGAAATCATCAAAAACCATATAAAAAAATAATGGTAGTTACAGTATAGATTTCGGCTAGGAGAAATTTTGAAAACCCTAGATTTTGGTAACCGAACTTTAAATATGAAGAACAGTTCGGCCAAGTAGGAATTTTTAGGTAACCGAACTATGTAGTTCGGTAAGCTCGCAAAAAAAAAAAATCGTAACCGAACTCTTTCTTTATATGCGAAATTTGAGTTCGGTTTAGTCGATAAATTTATATAGGTAACCGAACTTTGATAAAATATAGTTCGGTTACTTCGCAATTTCTATGGGGTAACCGAACTTTGATCTGTCAACACCAAACTTGTAGTTCGGTGACTTCGCAACTTATACCAGATATTGCGATCTTGCCGAACTTGTTCTTTGGAATTTTCTATGGTATAGTTCGGCAACATAATTACTACACTTGACTAAATCGAACTACAAAGTTCGGTTAGCTATTCAATGATCGTGATTTGCGATCTTGCCGAACAAAAAGTTCGGTAACAAAGGGACTAAACTCGACTAAACCGAACTATTAACTGTATACTCTATAAAATTAGTTCGGCAACGTTTTCTGGAAAAAGATAACCGAACTCTCAAAAATCTCCATTAAAACAGAGTTCGGTTACCTGCGTATGCGGAAATGAGTAACCGAACTGCACATACAGGAGAGTTCGGCTACCTGTTTTGCAGAATTGCTAACCGAACTACTTTGACCTAGCCGAAATTTCTTCCTGAAATTTTCGATTTGGCCATTTTTTGCACAATTCAAGCTACATTAACTAAATTTGAGCCATACATGAGTACCCATAACTTCATCTTCTGGTTGTGGCTGATAAAATTCATCATTTGGGTTCTTCCCTCTTTTTCTTCATCTTTTTTTTTCTTCTTCTTCTTCTTCTCTCTCAATAATTCTGATTCTAACAAAACTATCCTATTAATAACTCACTAATCAGTAATTAATCATTACACTAACACTAACTAATTAATAAACTAACTAATTTAATTACCAAGGGTAAATTTGGTATGTTTTTAAAAAAAGATAAGGGGTGACCCAAAATTACTTCAAATATCCACCCCAAATTGGAAGAGTAGTCCCCCACTGTTTTGGGGTTCAAATGAAACTGATAAAGTGGCCCGCTTGCATTTGGGGAAAGTTAGTTTGAAACCAATTTGGACGTCGGTGACTGTACTGCTGTATATCACTTGAAGTGCAAATAGGACTTGGAATCAAATCAATCGAACAACAAGAAAAGGCTAAAAACTAGGGTTTCTGTTTACGTCCTTGGTGTAACAACGGGAAGTACAAATTGAATTCTGTTAACTAAGGGGGTTTGATCTCTATAATTTTTGTTTGAAAAGAAAACCCTATCGAATAGGATTGAAATGGATGCGAAATCTCTAGCAAGGTCAAAAAGAGCTCACACTCAACACCATCAAAACAAAAAACCTCACCCAAATCAAAAATCAAAAGGTCCTTTAATTGTTACTCCAGCAGAGGGAAATACAAAGATTCCATCTGGCAAACCAAAATCAAGTCAATTCCAGAGTTCTTCTGGGCTTCCTTCAAATTGGGATCGGTATGAGGATGAGTCTGAATCGGGTGGAGAACTTATTAGTACTAGTCAAGTCAGTGGTGGTGCTGGTGATGATGTTGTTAAGCCAAAGAGTAAAGGGGCAGATTTCAGTTACTTAATTTCTGAGGCTCAATCTCAGTCTAGTTCTAGTTTGGATTGTTTTAATTCTTTCTATGATGCTCTTCCTGGTTTGTTCTTTGCCCTAAATTCAGTTTTTCTTGTTTCATGTTTGTTGTTTATTTAATTTGTAGTTCTTCATGGACAATGAGGGTTCTCACTCAATATATATATTTTCATTGATTAGTGAAGAGCAGAAATCTGAAGAATTTGGATTTCATACAAAAAAAACTAAGTTTTGTTTTCTGCTTTGTAGATTTTGACAAGGCAGTCAGCTCTATGCTTTCTGTCAGGGGAGAGAGTGTGTTGTCGTGGATTGGTGATGACAATTTCGTTGTTGATGACAATGCAAGTTCAGGTTATGAGGTAAGCTCTTTTTGATATAGTGATATGTATAAGTTACCACTAGTATCCATTCCTCGAGTGCAAGTACAAGCATGACTTTGTAAGCTATTTACTGTTTTTCGATTTGTAGGTACTTAATTGATATGGTTACTTAAGGTCTATTTTCAATCTGTTAAACATAGATTAGATAGGGCTTAGGTAACGGGCAGGATTTTTTTGAAGATTGCTATATTATAGATGGACATCCTCAAATGGAAAAATAAACAAATTACACTGTGTTGGGATTTTGTCATGGTAGGTCTTTCAATTCGTTAAACGTTAGATTAGACCGGGCTTAGGTAACGGGTAAGTTTTTAGAAATTTGCTACATTATAGACGGTCATCCTCAAATGGAAAAATAAAGAAATAGAAATTACACTGTGTTGGGATTTTGTCATGGTAAACATCACAAGGGTTTCAAACACAATGCCTGCGAGGTTATTATTTTGTAATAATTTCAAGGACCTAGATTAAGCTTATCACATTTTTACTTTGTCATGTGTAACCATGGAATTATTAGTTGCTGTCATCTTATTATGCTACTTCCTCTACAATTTTTTAGACAGCTTCACTCTCTATGGATCTGCATGCCCTTGCTGCGCAACTAGAAAAGATCGATACTTCAAGAAGGCTGTTGATTGAAGCAGATCTGCTACCTCCAGAGCTGGTATAGTTGATTCCTGTGTTGATGCTTTAATAATTGCATCTCCTGCTCATCGATATTAATATTAGTGTTGTTAAATAAAAACTTGAATTCTAAAGTGATAGGAGGTTTGATATTGTGGTAGATGATACTATTGGAGCTTGATGGAACTTATATAGTCAACCCATAATATATTGAGTAATCTGTTGGTTATTGTTTTTTAAGCTAAAGTAGTCTAGTATCTGTTTTCTATTTTTTCGTTCAATCTTTGTCATTGTTTACCTTCAAACTATAATAAAGTAGTTAGAACTTGGAAAACTGGGTGTGTAACACTTGCAGAATATGGGTACTACACCAGCTTGTTAGTCTTGAGGTTAGTAATGCTTGAAGATCTTGTTCGCAGTTTGGACATGGCTTAAGATATCTCTTTCTTCTCATTGTCACCTGATAGTCTTACTCAAATTTGTGCCATCTTGAATATGATAGAAATTGGTCATAAGTTGTTGAAATGAGTGGGGGCATTTTCACACCTTTTTACCCAAATCATAATGTAAACAGATAAATCCTGTTTACATTCAACTAATCATCATTTTAATATAGGCATTACATTGTGGCTGGTGCTTTCTTTGCGGAAGTTCTAAAACTTATATCTCTGTTAAGCAAACTTAGTAATTTCATTAGATCCAATTTAAACATGGTACATTGTGCATGTGTTCTGTGTTTATCTGCCACCGTTATCATCACTACTCATATTTTAATTTACAGTGTGCAGGTGGGTTGGACGACCATATCAGTCGGGAGCTTGAGCAAGTACAACTGGGTATAAGTGGAAACACTGATAGACACATTGATATGGACGAAAGTACTTCTCACAATACTGAAGCTATGCCACCTTTGACTGTAAGTAGAAGTTCGTCCTCTACAAATGATGAAAATGTATTCCCGGTTTTCCACTGTAAAGGGACGGAACTCTTAAATCCAGGAGTGGATGATTTACAGATGTTAGATTCTGATTCGAGTGCAACTTTGGACTTCACGAAACAAGCCGAATTTAGTCCTGTTCCATGCTGCTCAGAAGATAAAGCCGTAAAATTTGAGGCTGCCGCAGCAGAGGCAGAGCTTGATACGCTTCTAGACTCGTTGGGTGAAAATGATATTCTCAGTTCCACCTCTAGCATCAGTAATTACCCAGTTGCAAACCAGGTCAATCCAACATTCATTGGTGGATTTGCTGCAGGAAATTCCAATTCACAACCTAATTCGAGACTAGGTTCCGGGTCTAGTATTAGTAGGGTAACCATGAATATTGATATAGATGACACAGTTGATGACTTACTCGGTGGAACGTCAAATATGAAAAACCATGACAATCCAGTTATGCTACCAAGACAAGAAGTAGCAAGTGCTGTTCTTCCTTCGGCTGCTCCCTCTAATTCGGCATCTTCCTCACATTCTAGCTCAAAACTGTTGGATGACTTTGATTCGTGGTTAGATACAATTTGAACCGTAATGTAACCTGAAAGTTTTCATGAGGATCACTTTTTATAAAGATCTGTCTCACGTCTTACAAGCTTTCTCTGCCTCAAAGGAACGTTCCATATAATTACTAGACGAGAAGTACCATATCAAATTTTACTGGATGAGCCACACTGTTTGGCCATGCCAAGTTCCGCAGTCTCGACGTGTTTTCTACATTGGAATGTGATTGATGTCACGTAAGAGTCTCCATCTGAACAGTTGAACTCGATCTTTGGCTGTAATTTGAAAGGCCACAAACTTGAGTGCCTTCATTTGATGTCACTTCGCTGCTACTTCTGTAACTTCTAATACATTAAAAAATAAAAAAATAAAGAAACGGTTGACTGTGACAATTGTGGATAACCTTATATATATATGCCTTGGATGGGTGTGACTTGGATTTTGGATTGATTTTGATTTCTTCACTAATGAATTCTGGTTATTAGACAATCTAATATAGACCCTTTTAAAGAAAGGGATCATTCGTCTTTAAAGATGGGGATGCTCTCATTTTCACACTATCTCACACGTTGGACTTGATTTTTATCAGCAAAAATTAATTTGTAACTAATTTGAATCAAAACATATAACACCACCATCTATTATTTTGAAAATGAGCCGTTGAAAATCAACAGATTTTTAGCCATTGAGATTAAGACAGGTAGATCGTGAAGTTTTATATATCGGAATATGCTCATTTTTTGTAGGCATGTAGAACTTGGTAAGAAAAGTATATTTTCAAAATATTAGCTTCAAATCGGTTATGATTTAGTTTTTATATACAAAAGTGACGCTTAACGTGTGAGATAATGTGAGAATGAAAATGTGAAGAGATCCTTCATGAGTGGATCATAATATTAATATGATCGGATAGAACCAAAAACGTGTCAAACGCGACCAATTTGACCACTGATGAAGTCCATCCCCACAAAATTGTGAATAGTAAAGGTCTATTTAACGCGATAAATTGTGATGACCAAAATTTGATTGGAAAGCGACGTCCTTTCATTGCTGACCATATGAATCACATGGTAAACATTGGTGTAACTCTTTCTTATTTTATTTATTTTACTTTTTCTTTCAAAATAATCGATACAAAGCGCGTGATGTTTCTGAAGAGGGTTGAAGACCAACCAAAATGTCTAGAAGGTGGTGGATTAGATTAATAACCGTCCATTTGAAGCAAATTAGAGATCAATTCAATAGCCGATCCCGTGAGGTAATATTAATGTTCGCTCATGGACGCGGTCCTCACTTAAAGCTAGCCTTCATTTTCTAGGTCCGTAGTGCAAATTCCTTTTTTTTTTTTTTTAACTTGGTACCGTATGTTGTTATTTGCAGAGCCGATTACCATGGAGGTAGCCAAATGAGAACCCTATAGATTTTTGCAGATTTTTTATTTGATCCACTAGATTTTATGGAAATCTAAGGATTTCTAGTGATTTTATGAGAGTATTGCAAAGAGTCTCTATAATTTATAGACATAAATTTACAGAGAGGAAGTCAAATGAAATTTCTATAGACTTTCATAAAATTTTACTTGAGTGACCCCGGAGATTTTTTGAAAATCTAGAGATTTCTAGTGATTCTCTGAGAGTCTATGTGACTTTTAGAGAGAAAAAAAGATTTGTAAAGAGTTTCTGTGATTTGTAGAGACAAAAAGTGTATAATATTTATGAAATTCAAAACATCTAAAGATTACTTTATTATGCACGTTATAATGTTGATAAAAGTATCATACACCTAGTAAAATATATATTCATTGTCAAAATAAACCTCATTGTCGTCCTATACCTAAGTTTTCATTCTCTGTATTCCTCTCATCCTACAATTTATATGCTATGCTATCTCGCTACTGGGTTACTGCGCAAATGGCCCGCTCCTTGGTCATCAGTCAAACACTAAAAGAAAAAAAGATTGGTCCTACTCTCAAAAACAAATATTCCCTATATTTTCAAGTCTCCCAAAATATCACCTCTTGGGGAGAGATTTCTACCATGCCTATTTTCCTAATAAAGTCTCTCCAAATCTCTGGAAACAACAAATCAATGACTTTCAATTCTCCTTCGAATAACAAGATTGTTGGAGTGACTCTTATGAAATCATAATCTAATAACATGGAGTTTCAGAGAATTTAAATGACTTAAAAAAAATCTTTAACCAATAAAAAGAGACATTAGGAGAGACTCTCCAAAAACTTGGACTAACAGAGTAACAGTAGATTTTGAAACTCTCCGGAAGTCATTTGAAATCTCAATTGACTATCTCCCTGTTAAAGGATTTTTGGAGAGTTTTTGTGATTCATAACTAACAGTTTTAACAAAAGAACCATGGAAAAATCTTAAAATACGTTATAAAAATTTAGTATATGTATCAAACCATATGTGTTTTCTTTTTTTATTTTACTTTTCTGTCGACATTTTCTTCTCTTGGCTATGAAAGAGTATTATCACGCGACACAAATGAAAGAAAGTGAGTGTAAAGTGAATATAAAACAGCTAGAGTCTGGCTGCTAAAGCATTGTAAAATAAATCAAAAAGAAGATTTGTATGTGAATTTGATGCTTATGAAAAAGTAACCCAAAGTTCAAAGTCTCTAAAGATCTCACCTATTTAAAAGAGATTTTTGTCATGCCTATTTTCTTACAAAAGTCTCCCAAAGTCTCTAACATTTACAAATACATGACTTAACAAGAGTGTTTGAGTGACTCTTAAGAAATCTCGATCTAATAACATCGAGTTTTAGGGAATTGAGAAGACTTAAAGAAAATCTATATCCACTAACAAGGGAGATTATGAGAATCTTTTAGAATTTCTATTCACTAACAGTATATTTGAGAGCTCTCTAAAAATCCTTCAAGTTCATATTTGGCGACCTCCATGTAACCTTACAGTTACAGGTTCGTTTGTGCATAAAATAGACATCACTTTCACTTAATGATGGTTAAATGAGACATCACTTTCACTTACATCACACTAACTATGTGATCTTAATTTATTGTTTCTCCTTTCTTTTAGAGGCATGGCTTTTAGATTTTTTTTTATTTTTTCTTTAATTTTATGATAAATCGTTTTACATGAGTTTCGCCAAAAAAAAAAATCATAGGAAAACGATTTTTGTTGCCTGAAAATAGCAAAGCATATCGTTCCTTTTTTTTAAAGCATGAAATATATTTATTAGTATATAAAAAGAGATTACATGATGGTATGTCACACTTATAGAGTTATTAATTACAAGTTGATTTAAAAAAAAGTCAAAATCATATGATCCCAGATTGTTGTTGAAAGATTTCCCGACTGACTTCCATCTAATCCATGATTCGCCAGACCATCGGCTTCTTGGTTTCTGTCCCAATATATAGTTATGTTAGATAGTAAATATTTTTATTATTGGTTTAAATTAAGTTCTATCATATTTCACTTTTGATACTCATTTTTGGTGAAAAGATTATTTTAAAAATGAAAAATCGGCACCAAAGCAATATAAATTTGCAATTCAAAAAATTATATTGAACAAAAAATAAATTTAGCTACGGTAGAAATAAGTGTCTCAACCCAATCAAACACCGATTTACGAATACAATATAGAGATTTCATGTCTAAATAAATGTTTTGTAAAACCTAATAAACCTATTATGTAAACTATCTTATAATGAGTTGTGACAGAGATTTTCTGGTTTCTCAATGGATAAGGAAACCATAAAGAATAACATATATTTATACTGTTTTTGTACACAATCACAACCGTGATTTCAGACTGCGGTAATTACAAAACAAAAGGAAAAATTTACAAGAAGAAAAAGGAAACATCATTTAATTATCTCCAAAAGATAAAGTAGTCACTAGTTTTTGCATCTTTGATTGCACATATCTCTGACACCCCCACCCCCCACCCGATCGAAGTGGATGGTCGCAGACAGTCAACAAAGATCGTAGATTTGAGAACCTATTTTTACTCAAGATTTTGGTGAAGACATCTGCAACTTGATCTCGAGAGGAGACAAAACGTACTTGAAGCAAACCTTGTTGAACTCTTTCACATACGAAGTGATAATCGATTTCAATGTGCTTTGTTCATCCGTGAAATACTGGATTCATTGTTAAGTATGTGGCGCCAAGGTTATCACACCAAAGAACTGGTGGTTTGCAAATTGTTACGTGTAACTCTGTTAGGAGAGACTCAACCCATGTTAATTCATCATTAGCAATAGCTAAACCATAGAAATCTTCAGTACTCGACAGTGAGAAGGTTTTCTGTTTTCTAGAGCTCCACGATATGATATTAGGACCTAAGAAGACACAATATCAACTAGGTTATTGGTCACCAGCCCAATCTGCATCGGTGTATGTGGAAAAATTGATACGAAAAGTTGGAACTGGTTTAAGAAATAAACCGTAAGATGTTGTGTATTGTAGATAGTGGAAAATTCTCTTAATTATTAGCATGTGCGCCTCACTTGGAGAGTGCATAAATTTACAAACTTCGTTGACGGGAAATGAAGTTTATGCTCGAGTGAGAAGATACTACAATCCACTCACCAGACTTCTATAGGTTGTAGGATCTTGCAATAACTTGCTTATAATGGGATTAAGATCAGTTGAGGTACAAAATGATGTAGAGACTGGTTTGGCACCTTACATATTACCCATTTTGATTAAATCCTTTATACATCACTGTTGAGATAGAAAAATGCCTTGGGGAACATCACGCTCGGAAAAAAAAAAAGGCTAAGGTTCTTAAGAGAAAATTCTTTGTCAAGAGTAATTATTCAAGAATTCAGACATGACGTTGTAGATCCTATTAGGATTATATCTTCCACATAAGCTAACAAATGAACAATACCATCATTAGCTCGTCTTATAAACAAAGAAGTATTAGTGCGCCAGATCATGAGACCAATTGGTTGTAAGAAAACACTAAGACGATTATATTATGCTCTTGGTGCCCGCTTAAGTCCGTATAACGAGCGATGCAGCCTACATACATGATTCATAAAGGGGAACTGTGTAACCCGGGGGTTGTTTCCTATAAACCTCCCCTGAAAGAATGCCATCGATAAAAGCATTTTTGGATATCAAGTTCTCGAATCGGCTAGTTATATGTTAAAGCAAGAGTTAAAACAACTTAAATAGGGCAGGGCTTGATGACAGGACTAAAAGTTTCACTATAATCAATACCTTTTTTACTGATTAGACCCTTTTGAAACAAGTCTTTCTTTACAAAGCTCTATTGTGCCCTCTGCTTTTCGCTTAATTTGGAAAACCCACTGGCTCCTAACTAAATTCATATTAGGTTGGCATTAGAACCAAATACCAAGTTCTATTTATTTTTTATTAAAGCATGATATTCGGCATCCATAGCAAGCCGCCAATTCAAGAAAAACTTAGCATGCTCTGAAGCAAGTAAAACATTTGGTTTGAATAATCCATCCTTACTCCTTGCAATCATGTTGTGGTCATTAAGAACAATTTGAGGTTGAAAGGGGACCAAACCAAGTTGTTGTTTTGGTATTTTTGGAAGGTGTGATCATGGAGCACTAAGAAAATATGGCGATGAGGTTGGGTAGCGTAGGTTGTAGATCAGAATTTGGGTTAGCTTTAGGGTTAAATCGAACTATTGGTATGGGTGATATGAGGGGGGGAGGGGGGAATGGTAGTCATTTTAATTGGGATTTGTTGATATGGGTGATATGAGATCAGGACTAGTTGAGTTTGTTGGAAGGGATTGGGTTTTTTTTTAATGGGATTTGTTAGTACGGGTGATATTGGGTCAGGACAAGAGTTTGTTGGAAGGGATTGTTCTGAAACATTAGAAACTGAAGTAGTAAAATGAGAAATAAGAGAGTAAAAGAGGAAAATTAAACCAGTGAAGTAGCAGTTGGTGAAGGTAGTACTTTGGATAAAGCAAACAGAAACTCAATTTCAACAAATACTACATGCAGACACCAATATATACGACTTGTAGGGATGTGCAAGCATTTATATCCCTTGTGATGAGCATTATATCCCAAGGCGAGGATCGCGGCTCCATTTTGGTAGAACGGTATGATCGAAGACGAGTAAAACATAAACACCCAAAATTTCTTAAAGATGTGTATTCAGGTGTCTTATGGAAAATCATTTCATATGGTGATTTTATACAAGTTGGAGCTGATGGAACTCTATTCATAAGAAAACATGAAGCGAAAAGGGCATCGTACCAATATGATAAAAGAACTGAAGCCGTTGAGAATATGGTAAGATCAGTTTGAATTATGTGGCGATGTCGTCGTTCGAAAATCCCAATCTGGAAAGAAGTTTGAGGGAAAGTGAAACAATGATGGATACCATTAGCACGAAGAATGGAGGTAAACTTTTGATACTCACCACCATTATCAAACTAAAATGTTTTAATTTTTGTGTTGAGTAAGTGTTCAATAATTTTAGAGAATAATAAAAATATGGAAAATGAGTCAGATTTCGCATACATTGGATAAATCCCTATAAATCGACTAAAAGCATCAACAAAGATAATATAATACCAAAAACCTTCTTTAATTTTTATTTGGAAATGAACCCCAAACATCGGATACTATTAAATCCAAAGGTTTTTCAAAAACACTTGAACCAGAGGAGAAAGGAAGTTTATAACTTTTATTCTCCAAACATGACTGACAGAACTTAAAATTAGTATTATACATAGGTAGATGATGGCGAGATACGACAGCCTTGACTGTCTTCAACATAGGGTGTCCCAACCATAGCCGTAATAGGTAAAGAAATGGGACCAAGAGTGAATAGTTTGTTTTTAAGCTTGCCCCGAAGTACTGCCCGCAATTATATCTTTCACAAGACAAGATTCATCACTAAACTCAATAACTTTGTTATCTCGATAAAATTAAGATACGGAAAAAAGGTTTTATGATAAATGTGGAACATGTAAAATATTAGAGAGCAAAACATACGATTAGGGGTGGGTAGTATGACATTGTCAGTGTGGGATATTGGTAAGTTGATCCACTAGCAACCCTTACATATTCAAGACCCGAGTATCCATAGCAAGTGGAGAGATTACTCAAAGTAATTATTATGTGATTGGTTGCTCCACTATCATGAAGCCAATCATATGTGTATTTTGAATATTGGCTTGCAGTATAGGAAGACAGGGGTGGTGGAGATGGTCGATAGCTTATTTTGGGAGGCCTCTTGAGCGGTGGTTTCACGGTTTTGTCAAACCTTTTGAAGCAAACAAAGGCTATGTGATATGATTTTTCACAAATATGACATATAATTGGAGCATTATTATTCGTAGTCCGATTTATAGTAGTTTGAGCAATACTAGCCTGCACAATACTAACTTGAGATTCAGTTAGAAGATATCTATTTTGTTTGCATAAAGACGAAGTTCATACGTTATTAAAAAGTTTTCAAAATCTTCAAGAAAAAGAAGACATAGTTGTAGTTAATAAGAACTATGGACTCATAGTTAGATTATAGGCCATCAAGGACTGCATGACGAAGTTCCATATCTGATATGGATTGTCCAGCAATAATAATATCATCATACAATTGTTATACATGAGGAAGGTAATCCGATATGGTTTGATTTCCTTTCTTGATATTTTGCATTTCACATTTTAGGTGGAGCAGATTTGCTTCTGTTTTAGAAGCAAAAAAAATTCAAGAGAAGCCCATGCTTCAGTAGAAGAAACACACTTGTGAACCTTAGAAACAATAGGTTGTGCTAGAGTTAAGAAAACCCATCCATGAATAATTTTATCCTTATGAATCCAGTGAGAAAATTATAGGTTTGGTGTCCTTATGAAGTGAGAGCATCTGAACATTAATGAAGATCATTGGAAAAAACTTCAAGGTCATAATAACCTTAGGGAAATGGTAGAAATTGTGCCTTCCATAGCAGATAGTTGGAGCACTCAAGTTTTGCAGTAATAGCATTATAAAGTTGAGCAAATGGGACATCATAATATGAGGAAGAGGTGTTGTTTGGAGAAGGAGAAAAATAGATATTATTTTCAAGGGACATATGGTCGAAAAAGGATGATACCAAGTTGAGACAGAGATTTTCTGATTTCTCAATGGATAATGTAACCATAAACAAGAATATATGTTATACTGTTTCTGTACAAAATCACAACCATAATTTCAAACTGCAGTAATTACAAAATATAATATATATATATATATATATATATATATATATATATATATATGTTTACAAGAGGAAAAAAGAAACTTCATCTCCCAGAGATAAAGCAGTCACTGATTTTACGTATCTTTTATTGTGCATATCTCTGACATAATGTTTTCAATGATCCCAACACAAAACCAACACTACCGTTTCAAGTTTAAAACAAATAAATTATTTTTTGTAGTAAATAATAATATTATGTTATCAACCAACTTATTTGTATTCAAAATGGAAATTTCATTAATGATAGAAACTTAAAATGTATGGCATAAAAGGAGAGATAGAAACCCCCCTTACATCTAGCATACCACTATTAGAGCGATGCTCGGTTGGACCCAAAAGTTTTGCTCTCAAAAGCTTGTTGTTAATGTTAGTTTTACAAAACTATATCTTGATTTCTAGTCTACTAAGTGAAAAAGCGGGGGTACACCAACCACACCCAATATTTCGTTTGGAATTCTGAATAGACAAACTCCAATATACTCTCAAGAGAATCAACTAGACAGTTAGACTCAATCTAAAGAAAAGTATATCAAAGAGTTTTATATCTCTATCTCTCAATTCAATCTATAATAAACAAATAGGAATTTGCGAGCCCGATTGAATATAAGAAAAATAACTTGAACGGTACCAAAGACCAATGTTCAAGGATTAATCAATTTCAATCAACAACCAAAGGTTGGATTTCCCAATTGGTCGATTCAACGCACAACCTGTGATATTTCAATTATATAAAAAAATATAATGCATAAAAGAAATAACACAAACACCATAAGTTTTGTTAACGAGGAAACCGCATAAAAACTCCCGGACCTAGTCCAGATTTGAACACAACACTATATTAAGACGCTACATACACTAGCCTACTACCAATGAACTTCGGACTGGACTGTAGTTGAACCCTAATCAATCTCACACTGATTCAAGGTACAGTTGCGCTCCTTATGTCTCTGATCACAGCAGGATACTACGCACTTGATTCCATTAGTTGATCTCACCCATAACTAAGAGTTGCTACGACCCAAAGTCGAAGACTTGATAAACAAATCTGTCTAACACAGAAAAGTCTATTGGAATAGATAAATCTGTCTCCCAAAGAAATACCTATGAGTTTTGTTCCGTCTTTTGATAAATCAAGGTGCACAGGAACCAATTGATAAACCGGACTTATATTCCCGAAGAACAGCCTAATATTATCAATCACCTCACAATAATCTTAATCGTATGGTAGAGAAACAAGATATTGTGGAATCACAAACGATGAGACAAAGATATTTGTGACTACTTTTTATCTTGCCTATCAGAGAATAAATCTCGAGCCAATCTTAAAGAAGATAGTACTCAAATACGATAGAAACAGCAAGATCAGATCACGCAACTACGGAGAAAATAGTTGGGTCTGGCTTCACAATCCCAATGAAGTCTTTAAGTCGTTAACCTACAGGGTTTCATGAAAAACTAAGGTTAAAGGAGAATCGAATCTAGCTTATACAACTAGTATCACACAGGAGGTGTGGGGATTAGGTTTCCCAGTTGCTAGAGTTCTCCTTTATATAGTTTTCAAATCAGGGTTTGCAATCTAAGTTACCTTGGTAACAAAGCATTCAATATTCACCGTTAGATGAAAACCTGATTAGATACAAGCTAATATCTTTCAACTATTAGATCGAACTTAGCTTGTTATACACAAATGAAATGTACCCTCATTTAGGTTTATGTAATCGTACCTAAATGTGTACACCATGTTGGCTCAACCGTAATTAACTGAGGTTAGCTATATGATCACTCTCATATCAACCATATTCATCTTAACCATAACTAGTTCAAATGACTCAAATGAAACTAGTTAAAGAGTTGTTCAATTGTTATATTCTCATAGAAGTATACAAGAACACAATCGAAGCAAAATTGGTTTGAATCACTCGAATCAATTCATGAACATTATAGCCACGGTTTGCAAAGAATGCATTCCTTAATATATAAATGTATTAGTTCATTAACAAACCAATTTCTAGAACTTTAACCACTCAAGTATGCAAACGGGTACGCATACTTAAGTAGCCGGTCTGAGTTTGGGTTCGCCAGTATGCGAACGGGTAAGCATACCTAAGTACACTTCCAAAACCCAGCAAAAATTCCCGGACCTATACCTTACGCAAGTATGCGTACCGGTATGTGTACTTGGTGCACGGAATTTCACAACTACAAGTACGCATACGGGTATGCATACTTTAGTTCCGGGCATGGATCACATACATGCAAGAATGCACACTATGTTTATAATCCAATGATGGTCAAGTATTCTAAACTCTATTTCAATCATTGAAACTTTCTTAGAGGATGACAATAGCCATTTGCACACACTATTAGCATCAAAGCAATTTTCAAGATATTGAAATAATCATAACGAAACATTCCAAGTCTACACCAAATGATTGTATCATACAAACCATGTAAGATGTTACTCGACGATTTTCACATGATCATATTTTGACTTTCGTCAAGAATATAAGATGAACTTGGTTGAAGCGAAAGCTTACTGATGTGATTTCAACTTTGTTGTAGTAAAAGGTTCGTAAGACTTGTGAAAGCAATTGAATTTAGACTTATTTAAACTAAAAGTAGAGAAAATTTAAATCCAAAATTGTTTTTTTTTTAAGATTGAAAATAACCAAGACACTAGATTCCACTATTACACATGAATGAATGATGATAAAAATTCCAAAACTCTAATTATTTTTAAAATCTCTTTTTCTTAATTCACAAATTATCAAGCATATTCTCAAACATTAATTGTATCCCTTAAGCATAGATTATCTAACCAAAGTATAACCTATCTAATTGAATCACAACTAATTAGGAAAAATTATGCAAACAATTAAAATTCTGCAAAGCAGTGATTTGAGTGAATTATAAATTGCAAATTAGAGAAAAGTAAAATAATTACCAATTATTCATGCAACAATAGCTTCCTCCGTGCCTTGATTACGCGAGAATTAGCTCATCATTATCATGGAAACATGCTCAAAATTCATCTTTATTAATGATAAAAAATGGTTCACAAATGATGAAATAGGAGAAACCGGGTTTTGTAACACTTATATTTGTTACAAAATCAATTGTTACAGAAAACGATAAAGGAATGCCGTCACTAGCACTGTTGAAGAACGACGGTCTTTAAGGGTCTTATGTTCTTCGTACCTTCTTCACCAGCAAAAAGCAGCAACTTCCTGTAACTTTTTTTTATCGATTTTTTTGATGCTCTAAACGTCTCCCTATTCTCTCCCTCTCCGCCACACCTTATATACTCCTTCAGACACCAAAATCATGCATCATAACTCCATATAATCTTCCATTACTCGGCAGTGAATGAAAATCTTCCAGAGAATATTTTCTTCCCTTTCTTCTCTTCTCACGCTGATTTCTCGTGCCAAAATACTCCCAGCACATCCAGTAGTGGTCAAACATGCATCAGGTACACGAAAACCTCTCAATTACACACTCAGAACTCGGAATGGAATAACCAAAACCCGAGATACCCTGTCTTCTTCCACGCGAGAATCTAGACAAATTTATCCGATAAAATAAGCCATACCAGACTTGTTAAGACCAGTCACATCATCCCAACAATTCCCAGCCATTGAGTCTCATGAAATCACATCAAATTCTTGATTCTAAACTCTGCCAGTTTATTGCTCCATTTTCCCGCCAAAAACTCAAATTTGAAATGTAGAGGATGAAGTGCCCTGATCCAAAACACGGGCGCCTTAACATCTCGGCTGCCTTGGGGGTGCCCTTATCCATTTTGAGGGTGCCTTTAGTAATTTTGGTGGGTGCCTTTAACACTTTTTCTGGGGTGTTTTCAACATTTTTTCGGGGTTCCTCCGGTGTATTTCTGGGGTGCTTCCGGTGCATTTCTGGGGTACCTTTAGTACTCTATCCTGGGGTGTAAAACACCACTTTTCGAGCCAATTTTGCCGCAAGAGCTTATCCCTAGAAAAGACTTAAAACAACTTTATTAGAAATAAAATGAGTCCTAGATAATGTAGTTATGGGTGAAAATGCGTCACACTTACGTGCTTATCACTTACCAACACATATTCCGAGAAACATGTAAGCGAGTTAATCTCAGCTCGAAATCTCAAATGTGTATAATCGAAAACTATCGTAATACGACTTTTGTCTCAATATAGGAGATAGAGTAGAAATAGACTTTCCAAGTGATGGATGAGTTTTAGTCTCCACATACCTTTTGTTGATGAAGTTCCACAAGATCGCCTTAGTAGTTCTTCTTCTTAAATTGATGAATGTCGTGAAGTCTAATGCTCAACTACACAATCTATCCTAGTCAGAGACATCACTATAAGTAGACTAGAAATAAAGACTTATAGTTTTGATCACTAACATTAACAAACAAGCTTGAGATATCAACGCTTGCGAGTTCGACCGAGCAGTGCTCTAACACTAAGTCAAGTCTCATCATCCTCGAAGACTGAAGATCGACGAAGACGTTTGGAGAACTTCATCAACAGGGTATGTGAAGACTGAATCATTCTATTTTTATTCACTATCTTACCATTCTATCTTATGAGACTATGTTTTATGACTTCTAGTTGATTTACAAAGAATAAATTTCGAGCCAAGCTTGTTGAAAAAGCGGGGGTCTAACAACCACACCTAATATTTCGTTTAGGCAATCTATATGGACAAAATCCAATATAATTCTAAGAAAATCAACTAGACAGACAGACTCAATCAATGGAAATATATCCAAGACTTGTATCTCTATTTCACAATGTAATTAGCAAATCAAATAGATAGAAATCCGCGAGCCTGATTATTATGTGAAACAACTTGAACGGTACCAAAGACCAATGTTCAAGTGCCAATAAATTTATATCAACAACCAAATGTTGGATTATCTAATTGATTGAACTACGAACAACCTGTGATATTTCAATTATATAGAAAATATAATGCGGAAAAGAAATAACACAGACACCAAAAATTTTGTTAACGAGGAAACCGCAAATGCATAAAAACCCCTGGACCTAGTCCATATTTTAACACCACGTTGTATTAAGCCGCTACAGACACTAGCCTACTCCAAGTTAACTTCGGACTGGAATGTAGCTGAGCCCTAACCAATCTCACACTGATCAGGGTACAATGGCGTTCCTTACGCCTCTAGAACCACGTCGGATTTTGCACACTTGATTCCCTTAGCTGATCTCACCCAAAACTAAGAGTTGCTGTGACCCAGAGTCGAAGACTTGATACACCAATCTGTCTCACACATAAAAGTCTATTGAATAGATAAATCTGTCTCCCACAGAAATACCTAGAAGTTTTGTTCCGTCTTTTGATAAATCAAGGTGAACATGAACCAATTTATATACCGTACTTATATTCCCGAAGAACAGCCTAGAAATATCAATCACCTCACAATAATCTTAATTGTATGGTAGCAAAACAAGATATTGTGGAATCATAAACGAAGAGACGAAGATGTTTGTGACTACTTTTTATTCGTCCTATCGGATATTAAATCTCGAGAAACTCTTAGAGAAGATAGTACTCAATACGATAGAAAACAGTAAGATCAAAACACGCAACTACAAAAAAAAAAATTGGGTATGGCTTCATAATCCCAATGAAGTCTTCAAGTTGTTAACCTATAGGGTTTCGTGAAAAACCTAAGGTTAAAGGAGAATCGACTCTAGTCGCAACTAGTATCACACAAGAGGTGTGGGGACCAGGTTTCCCAGGTACTAGAGTTCTCCCTTATAAAGTCTTCAAATCAGGGTTTGCAATCAATGTTACCTTGGTAATAAAGCATCCAATATTCATCGTTAGATGAAAACCTGATTAGACTCAAGCTAATATCTTTCAACCGTTAGATCGAACTTAGCTTGTTACACACAAATGAAAAGTGACTTCATTTAGATATGGGTAACTGTACCGAAATATGTACACCTTGTTGGCTCAACAATAGTTAACCGAAGTTTGCCATATGAACACTTTCATATCAACCATATTCATCTTAACCATAACTAGTTCAAATGACTCAAATGAAACTAGTTCTAGAGTTGTTCAACTATTTATATTCTCATAGAAGTATACAAGACACAATTGAAGCAAAATCAATTTTGATTCACTCGAATCAATTCATGAACATTATAGCCATGGTTTGCAAAAGATTGCATTCTTTATTATATAAATGTATTAGTTCATTAAAAAACCGATTTTAGAACATAACCTACTCAAGTATGCGAACGGGTACGCATACCTAAGTGGACGGACCAAGTTTTGGTTCGCCAGTATGCGAACGGGTACGCATACCTTCCAAAACTAAGTTGAATTTCCGGAACTTGAAACTCACGCCAGTAAGCATACCGGTATGCATACTAAGTTCCCGGACTTTCAATAACCAACCAGTACGCATACGGTTATGCATACCATGGTTCCCGGACTTGGAATATCTTGCACAAATTAGCATACAAGTACGCATACTGTGTTATATCCAATCATGGTTATTTTTTCTAAACTCCCATTTCAATCATTTAAACATTCTTAGAAAACGACAATAGCTGTCTCACACAAACTATTAGCTTCGAAGCAATTTTCAAGTGATAAAATGATCAATACGAAACATTCCGAGTCTACATCAAATGACTGTCTCACACAAATCATCTAAGATGTTACAAGGCGATTTTCACATGATCATCTTTTGACTTGCGTCAAGAATATAAGATGAACTTGGTTAAAGCGAAGGCTTACCAACACATATTTCGAGAAATATGTAAGCGAGTTAAACTCAGCTCGAAATATCAAATGTGTATAATCGAAGTCTATATAGCTATACGACTTTTGTCTCAAATAGGAGATAGAGTAAACAGACTTTTGAGTGATAGATGAGTTAAAGTCTCCGCATACCTTTTGTTGATGAAGTTCCACAAGCTCCCCTTAGTAGTTCTTCGTCTTCAATCGATGAACGTCGTGAAGTCTAATGCTCAACTACACTTTCTATCCTAATCCGAGACTTAGCTATAAGTAGACTAGAAACCAAGACTTATAGTTTTGGCAACCAAACTTGACAACAAGCTTGAGAGTTCGACCGAGCAGTGCTCTAACAATATCCCCCTTTGTCAATTTTAGTGACAAAAATATCAATACATATGGATTACAAAATAAATAAACTTTGTAGCTTCTCATCCAAATGCTTGATTTCTTTGGTTCTTCAACATTACTCGAAATCTTCGTCACTTCCAAGTACCCCAGTAATTCTGAACGTGTTCAACTATGCATCATAGTTTTTGAAGATCCGTAGCTATAACAATGAGAAAACAGTAGCTCTTAATCATTGTTATACAGTGTCATAGTATCATTACACAGCATCAAAGTCCAATTGTATCACAACTTTGACAACAATACTATGGTGATATGTATCACTCCCCCTTATTCAATACTTCATCTCACATGAAAACCACTCCCCCTTACATAATGATTTGTAAACCATATGTATTTGTAGTGTGAACTGCACATTAGTTCTCCCCCTCTTTGTCAATATAAATTGGCAAAGGTACGAAAACTAGTGGGATCATAATGAAATTCTCATAGAGATTCTTCATGACTAAAAGAAAACATATCAACTTTCTTTTGATGATTTCACATAGTCGAAACTTAGTATATTCATCAAGGAGTTAATAGAGATACAAGAAAACTCCTACAATATTCCACAGCCGCACTCCCCACAAAGATTTGAAAATTAAGTACAAGTTCAATTAAGAACTCTCCCCCATAAAATGTCATTCCCGAAAGAACAACAAGAGCGACCTTACTTTTACAAGAAAAGAAGAATTTCTTTGGACATTAACAAATTACGGGAGACATGAATTCGTATCCAGAAAACTCAATTAAATTAACCACAAGAGAACCCGTGATTAATTTAATCGTAAATGCTCAACATAAGAGAACTTATGGAGCCACACAGTACTTTCACATAGAAGTGGATCAGGGAAAGACCAATATTGCGGAATATACAAAGATTCATTCTATTTTTCATCAATATTTGCATAATGATATCATAGAATTAATCTTTGTTATCCAAAGTTCATCCTATCTTCCATCAATATTTGCATAATGACATAATAGGCTTAACTTTTGACATATATATGGGGAAATCATAGTTCACGGATGCAAACACACATATCCCATAAAAAAAATTGTAATATATGAAGCCAATAAAGATTAGTACTGCAAAATCATCTTCCAAATATACTTTAGAATTTAAATAAATAAATCTAAAAACATTGCAAGATGAAAATCGTTGGCAATAGCTATGTGTACTCACAGTAATGGCTATTCCAAACCCTAGTTATCCTTCTTAAAACACAAGAATAAATTTTCATAAGAAGTTTCCTAGACAAAATAAAGACAACAAGCAAAAATCAAAAGACTCCTAAACCAACAAAACTGATCATGAGCGGAAATCAAAGATCATTTTCGGAACCCCCACGAGTCTTGAGTCCTTTGATCTTGTGATTGACAACATCCACTGCTTCTTCAGAGAAGATATTCTCATTGAGAAGATCTTTAACATGTGTGTTTATGGGAACAAGGTCTGAATTAACCTTTTTCAACTCAGTTCTTAACACATCAAGACCCTTCATAGTATCAACGAGTTGCAGTTTTGCTTCCTCAAAGTATTTAAGAAAATCGTAAACCACTTCAGCAGAAATCTCTACATCTTCCTCAATGTCTAAATAATTATCAGGAGATTGAGAAGAGGAGTCCTCAACTTCTACAAGGGTTCTTTTCTTCTTTACATCGAAATCGAAATATATAACATTATCAACAAAATATTCTGCCAAATCCCAAGAACAAGGTGGAGAAGACATTCTTGATAATAGAAAAACTAAAGTTAGATAACTCAACTCAATAGGAAGGATATATAAACGGTTTCAGGAAAACTTTTAGGGTTTCCAAAGTTGATTCGTGGCATGTAACACGGGTACCCGTACGACCACAACTTGACCCATGGGTGAAAAGAAAAGAAAAATGCAAGCCAAGAAAAAACTGTTTGGAAAGCAATATTTTGCTAAGTGAATATTTCTACAAAACTCAGCTCAATAAAATTTATATTCTCATAAGAGAAAAATCAAAATCATAAGTGCAGCATTTGTGTCACATTAAAACTTCAAGAAGAAAAATAATGATAGAAACAAATACAAATACTTGTGCAAAAATGTCTGTGAATGATGATCCAGTTAAGAACGATAAGAGAATAGCTAGACAATCAGAAAACATTTTGACAACAAGTATACCTGATCACATCTCACTCAACCAGGATTATTTTTTTTGAGTGAGATTTCAATCTTGTGATTAATTAGCACAAGTATGAGCTTTAAGCTCATCAAATGAATGTTGTTTTCGGTAAAACCTCTTTTTCCTAATCTTTGGAGGAAAACCTTTTTGATGCGAAAAGTTATCATAAAACTTACTATCATCAAAATACGACGCATAGTATGGATTCTTACCTGAAGGGTTTTGACCAAAGGGATTTGACAACCTTTTGATGAGTTCTCTGTACCCTTCAATTATCAGATTTAGGTTGTCTTCCATATCTCAATTTTTACCTCCTTCTTCTGGTACCTTGTTCACATCAAGAACAACAGTATCTCCCCTTTTAACTGAAGAAGATCCTTGAGCTCTTCTGGGATGATTTGTGTTAAGATTACTGTTGCACACTTGAACATTTGAGGAATATATTGCACCGACTTTCATGGTAGGATTCATAGGGTGAGTACTAAACCCAATTGGTTTAGACATACGAATGTCAGTTACACCTTTGAGAATTAAATCTAAGGTGTGTTGAAGTCGAAAAATAGAATTTCCATTCAACCTAGAATTCCTCTTTCGTTCAACATGTCCTTTTAAATTACAAAAGAGACACAATTTCTGATCACATGAGTGATTAGAGAGAACAGATTTAACACCATCGTTGGGATATTTCTTCCTTCCATGTGATGTGGAGATTCCTTGATTAGGGGAAGATACACGCACATCTTTTCCAATAGGAAGGGATTGCAATTTAGCTTCTGGAACTAAAGTCTCAGTTGAGTTAGAAGCGATTGGTATAGTGGACTCTTCAGAACATCCTTGAATAGAGAGTTTACTCAAAAGATGTTCAATTTCCAAGGCATCCTCTTTGAGTTTAGCCTGTAGTAAACTTCGTGAAAAACAGACTAAGATGTTTTCGTCATGGAGAACCTTTAATTGAGAGTCACGATCATTTACCATACCAATAACCACATTGACCTTGTGTTTCAACCGATTTATTTTATCATCCTGGATTCTAATAAGTTTTAAATTCACACTCTCTTTGGCTGCTACCCTTTGTTTATAGAGTCAGACTCGTTCGAAAAGTAATCGGGGTAATACTTGTCAATGCAAGTCTATTTCGTTAGAACACTAGGTTCATCTATATTCGAGATAAACAAATCTTTCTCATTAATAGATTTCATGGAAACATAGCTTTTTGTTTCTGGTGATGCGTTTATCAGAGATAACACTATTGTCCGTAGAGTCAGATCACTACAAACACAAACTTATGAGGTCTTAAACGTGTTTGCCTGCTCTTATACCAATTGAAAAAGCGTGGATTTAACAACCACACCCAATATTTCGTTTAGGAAATCTGTATGGAAAAACTCCAATATAATTCCAAGAGAATCAACTAGATAGTCAGACTCAATCAATGGAAATATATCCAAGAGTTGTATCTCTGTTTCACAATGTAATCAGCAAATCAAACAGATAGAAATCCGTGAGCCTGATTATTATGTGAAACAACTTGAACGGTACCAAAGACCAATGTTCAATAGCCAATCAATTTATATCAACAACCAAAGGTTGGATTATCTAATTGATTGAACTACGCACAACCTGTGATATTTCAATTATATATAAAATATAATGCAGAAAAGAAATAACACAGACACCAGAAATTTTATTAACGAGGAAACCGCAAATGCAGAAAAACCCCGGGACCTAGTCCGGAATTGAACATCACACTGTATTAAGCCACTACAAACACTAGCCTACTCCAAGTTAACTTCGGACTGGAATGTAGTTGGGCCCTAACCAAACTCACACTGATCAAGGTACAATCGCGTTCCTTACGCCTCTAGAACCACGTCGGATTTTGCGCACATGATTCCCTTACCTGATCTCACCAACAACTAAGAGTTGCTACGACCCAAAGTCGAAGACTTGATAAACCAATCTGTCTCACACATAAAAGTCTATTGAATAGATAAATCTATCTCCCACAGAAATACCTATAAGTTTTGTTCCGTATTTTGATAAATCAAGGTGAACAGGAACCAATTGGTATACCGGACTTATATTCCCGAAGAACAGCCTAAAAATATCAATCACCTCACAATAATCTTAATTGTATGGTAACGAAACAAGATATTGTGGAATCATTAACGATGAGACGAAGATGTTTGTGACTACTTTTTATCTTGCCTATCGGAGATTAAATCTCGAGCAAATCTTAGAGAAGATAGTACTCAATACGATACAAAACAGTAAGATCAAAACACGAAACTACATAAAAAATAGTTGGGTATGGCTTCACAATCCCAATGAAGTCTTCAAGTCGTTAACCTACAGGGTTTCGTGAAAAACCTAAGGTTAAAGGAGAATTGACTCTAGTCGCAACTAGTATCGCACAGGAGGTGTGGGGATTAGGTTTCCCAGTTGCTAGAGTTCTCCCTTATATAGTCTTCAAATCAGGGTTTGAATTCAATGTTACCTTGGTAACAAAGCATTAAATATTCACCGTTAGATGAAAACCTGATTAGACTCAAGCGAATACCTTTCAACCGTTAGATCGAACTTAGCTTGTTACACACAAATGAAAAGTGACTTCATTTAGATATGGGTAACCGTACCTAAACGTGTACACCTTTGATGTACTTTGTAGATAGTGGTAAAAAGAGTTTCGTTTCTCGAACTTGTAAAGGATTTTTTTTAGACTTAAATAAAACTAGATAACTCAAATAAAGTTTTATCAAAATTATAAAAACACCGAGACTTGGGATTCCACCATTGACCAATTAAGTGATTCAATCTAATCAATATTCAGGCAATTCTTTGCTTTTAAAGTGATTCTAATTTATTGCTCTAATGGATTTTTGAAGTAACAATTGTAAACATCAAGCATAAAACATCAAAAGTTTAAAACTAAGCATGCTCCATCAAAACGAACCACAATCATTTAATAAAAATCAATTTTCCAATATTAGTTCTATGCAAATAATCATATAAAAGATTGCAAAAAATAATTAAAATAGAAATATACCACTTTTCAAGGAACAATGGCTTCCTCCGTTGCCTCGGCTAAGGGGTTTAGCTCCTCATATTAGAAATATACTCAAAAGTTGATTTCATTGATCAAAAAGTGTGAGAAGTATAAAAGCAGCGAGTTTCGTAACAAATATAATTGTTACAGAACCTACCGTTACAGAGAAACAGAACTGTTGCGAACTGAAATTAATTGTTGGAAGAATCGTTACAAAAGGTATTGAATATGAAAGCTACGGCAACAGTTTCTGCGACTTTCTTTCTCTGCGGTTCTGTGTTCTTCTTATTCCTCTCGCCTGTGTTCTCTGCAACTTTTCTTTCTGCTCTGTTATGCTTCCAAACCTCCCCAAAATGTACGTAACCCCTTTTTGTGACTCCTAGCAACCCTTTTTATATTCAACAAAATCCCTAAAACTCTATTTAATTCCTTCCTTTCTTCGGCAGAAAGTCTCGGACTTCTCCACTTTCCAAATTCCTCCCTACGTGTTTTTGAGCCATACAGGTCATTCCAGTCCCTCTATTAGATTGATACGAATCTCTGGAAAGGTTATCTTGCCTTAAATCCCCCGTAACTGCCAAATATAATCAACAGAAATCCCGAAACTTCCATCACCTCTGTTTCGATTCTACCGGGTTATCTAACCCAATTCAATCGATCCAAACCCACATGCCAAGCCTGTCTATCCTTAACAGGGTTAACCCTATGAAAATCAGCCCTTGAATCTCCTTAAAAGTCGTCCACAATTTCAACCCTAAAATTTGTTCCGTGAAAACAAATTTTCTCACCTTTTTCCTATTTTGAAATGTTGAAGATGAAAGGTGGCGCCCCTATCTGACTGATGGGGTGCGATTAGCAGTTTGGGTACCCCTTAGTAATTTGGGTGCCCCTTATCCGAAATGAGAGTCCGAATAGCAAATGTCCTCCCAGGATGCCTTTAACAACTTTTCGAGCCGATTTTTACAAAAATGTTTATTGGCCAAAAATACCTACACACACATAAAACACCATAATAAGTTCAAAAAATGAGCCCTAACAATATATAGAATCGAGACAATTCAGACACAAAAATGTGTCTATCAACCTTGTTGGCTCAACAATAGTTAACTGAAGTTAGCCATATGAACACTTTCATATCAACCATATTCATCGTAACCATAACTAGTTCAAATGACTCAAATGAAATTAATTCTAGAGTTGTTCAACTTTTTATATTCTCATAGAAGTATACAAGATAGAATTGAAGAGAAAACGATTTTGATTCACTCGAATCAATTCATGAACATTATAGCCACGGTTTGAAAAAGATTGCATTCCTTATTATATAAATGTATTAGTTCATGAACAAACCGATTTTAAAACATAACCTACTCAAGTATGCGAACGGGTATGCATACCTAAGTGGCCGGACCAATTTTGGGTTCACCAGTATGCGAACGGGTACGCATACCTTCCAAAACTCAGTTGAATTTCCGGAACTTGAAACTCACGCCAGTACGCATACCGGTTTGCATACTAAGTTCTCGGACTTTCATTAACCATCCAGTACGCATACGAGTATGCATACCATGGTTCCCGGACTTGGAATATGTTGCACAAATTATCATACAAGGCGATTTTCACATGATCATCTTTTGACTTTCGTCAAGATTATAAGATGAACTTGGTTAAAGAGAAGGCTTACCAACACATATATCGAGAAATATATAAGCGATTTAAACTCTGCTTGAAATATCAAATGTGTATAATCGAAGTCTATATAGCTATACGACTTTTGTCTCAAATAGGAGCTAGTGTGGATAGACTTTTGAGTGATAGATGAGTTCAAGTCTCCACATACCTTTTGTTGATGAAGTTCCACAATCTCCCCTTAGTAGTTCTTCGTCTTCAATCGATGAGCGCCGTGAAGTCTAATGCTCAACTACACTTTCTATCCTAATCCGAGACTTAGCTATAAGTAGACTAGAAATCAAGACTTATAGTTTTGGCAACTAAACTTGACAACAAGCTTGAGATAGCAACGCTTGCGAGTTCGACCGAGCAGTGCTCTAACACTTGTCTTGTTAAATATATCGAAATATGATTCAAGCATAGATATTCTAAGGTCCTGAACAATATTAGTTCAAAATATTTTATTGTTTAAGAATTTATTTGTGGATCATTTGAAAATAGCCTAAGCAATGATTCTATCATTTGGGAATATTTCAAACTTCAAAAGAGAGAAATTTAGAATTTTCGAGGGTTGGCGAACTTCTGATATTTCAAGGATAGGTTGGCGAACCAGTTCGCAAGCCATGGATATCTGAGTTTTAGGGATACAGAAAGGTTGGCAAACCAGTTCGTAAACCTTAAGTTCAAAAGAGGACTGTTCATGAACCCTGGTGATTTGAATCTTTTATGTTGGTGAACAAAGGATAACAGTTGGCGAACCCGGTCCACGAACCGTGTCCATATGAGTTTATGAGCCGAGTATGGTTGGTGAACCCAGTTCACGAATTGTTGCACCCTGACTCGTGAACTGCATATACAGTTCACGAAACCGTTTCACCAACGGTCCCAGTAAAAGTGTAGCAGATGCTTAAAAACTTATTTTTTAAATATGTTTAGTAGTATGACTCTCATAAACACCTTTAAGACATCATTTAGCACTAAAACACTTGTGTATGTGTATCATGATTAAATTCTTAAGTGTTTAAATGAACATCGAATTGCTTATAGTTCATAAGGCATATTTGCCAAAATAGTCAATATACACGGTTCTGCAAGACCACTGTGTATATTCTTCTATGTGATTTCAAGACTAATTCTTACATGTTTACTTAAAACCCTAATTAGAGTTTCATCTAAATAGAAAAAGTGTTTGCTTGAATCTCAAGTTATCTTAGCTTGAATTCTAGGAAACCCTCAATCTTGAACATCTATAAACAGAGATGCTCTTTTAAATGAGAAATTAAATCTCTGACACTTTGTGTCCTAGTTGATAGCTATAGTCATCCTCTAGGTTTTCTTTGAGAAACATAATTAGGTCTGCGATTAAAAGACTTCTCTTTGGGGATTCGTGAAGCCAGGTCCGACTATCATTTACCTTGATAGTTCGTGTATCCTGATTTTTCTTTTCTATTGTCGGGGTTATGTTAACCAACTGGATGCGCAAAGCAACCCGTAGCCTTGTAAACGTATGTCAGCTGATCGGAAGCGTAGAGCAACCCGTAGCCTTTTGTGAATTTGTATGCAGCTGATCGGATGCGTATAACAACCAGTATCCTTTTGTAAATTTGTATGTTAGCCGACCGGATGCGCAGAGCAACCCATAGCCTTGTAAACGTATGTCGGCCGATCGGATGCCCAGAGCAACCCGTATCTTTTTGTGAATTTGTATGTCAGTCGATCGGATGCGCAGAGCAACCCGCAGCCTTTTGTGAATCTGTATGTCAGTTGATCGGATGCGCAGAGCAACCCGTAGCCTTTTGTGAATTTGTATGTCAGCCGACCAGATGCGCATAGCAACCCATAGCCTTTTGTAAACTTGTATGTCAACCGACTTGATGCGAGGAGCAACCCGTAGACTTTTGTGAATTTGTTTGTCAGCCAACCAGATACACAGAGCAATCCGTAGCCTTTTGTAAATTTGTATGTCATCCGACCGGATGTGCAGAGTAGCCCGTATCCTTTTGTAAATTTGTATGTCAGCCGACCGGATGCGTGGAGCAACTCGTAGCCTTGTATTTTTTATACTGCCGACTAGATGCACGGAGTAACCTCTAGCTTTTTTTTTTGTGGCCGACCGGATACGCAGAGCAACCCATAGCCTTGTATTTTTGTATAGCCAACCAGATGTGTGGAGCAACCGGTGACTTCGTAAGAGAGATTATTTTTTCGAATGAAGAAAAACTTGTTCTTACTATGCGTAAACGCTCTTTTTTTTTTGTAAATCGGTTACACGAGAATCTAATGTACTATCGCTAAACTAGAATTTCCCGTTTTGATTCGTTCACTTATGTTACCGTCTTATGTGATTTAGTGTCGAGGGAGGGGGTCGTGCTCGATTGCTTGGTTGGTTATTTCGATCTCTCCGGTTGTACCCTTCCAATTGAAAATACTTCTGATGGAAAAAATATTATATTGTTGGGTGACCTAGCCGTCGATGGTAGTGACAGTATTTAGCGGCTTTTTTTATCCATTTTGTTGATGTCTACTTTGTTGGTGGCAACTCGATTTCCTTATTTTCTATCCACAACTCCAGTAGTCCGACGATTTATTTCCGACTGCATGGCAAGGGAGGTGGCTGAGCGAAGTATCGCTTTGGCCTCTTGGTTCCCCTTTGGTTCCCATCATAAAATTGGGATGTAGGTGCATTCCATCCGTTTGAGTTGCTATTTGCACGCGTGTTGTGTGGAGCCATTGAAGTTATATTAACTGTGTAGCGCCAAGCATGGTCCATGTTTGAATCATCAACGCAATCGGTAATCCTTCCGGATGCTTCCTCCAACTCGACAAAGGTTTGAAACCTGAAATTAACTAGATTTCTCTTAAAGGCATGTATTATTCTGCATATGAAGATATCCACCAGAGCTCCTTCCTTGATATCCTCATGGCAATCCAGTGAAAAATGGCGGAACCGAGTGATGTACTCTCCTGTATCTTCTCCTACCCGCTGGGTGCATCTGCTCAGGTCTATCGATGTAATCTTCCTCTTGACTGAATAAAATTTCCTGAGGGAAAGAACGGACATGGCCGACCATGAGTCTATGCTTTTTAGTTTTAGATTATCGTGCCAGGTGAATGTTGTATCCGTGAGCGACTTAGGGAACTCTCTTAGTCATAACCTTCCGCCAGAGGCATGATCATTCATAGTTATTGGGAACCGGCTGAGGTGTTCGCGCGTGTTCCCTTGTCCGTCATATACTTTGAATTTCGATGATGTGTAATCCTCCGGATATTGATACTCGGCAACTTCACGGGAATAAGGGCTGTTCATAAAATCGTAATTATCTTGTTTAATCACGCGGTAGTTTGTCTCTAAGTACTTTGATATCGCTTCTTAAGTTATTGATGCGAGTATATTCTCCCCACTCCCATCATTTTTTTCCACTTCCCTGATAGTGCCTTGCTCTACCGCTGTCACTTGTTCCATTAATTTCCTCGGTTCTTGTTTCCTTTGGATGCGGCTTTCCAACTCTTTTTGCATGTCCCGTAAAGTTAGCGGTGCTGAGCGCGCGTCATCGGTTGCCCGTTGTTTGTATTTTCCCTGTGCCGCTTCTTCTTCTTTTCCGGGGTTCTTGTGTGATCGAGTTCGTGATTACGCCTCTTGTTACTATTTCTTCCTCGTTGTCTTCGCGCTCGTCTTCTATTGTTACTTCATCGATATTGATTGGTCGATCGGTTAGCTGGTTTCCTAACACACATGTGTTAGTAATTTTTGGGTGTGTCATGGTGGACGAGAGACGAGCCTCCCACTGTGGTTGCCAAATGTTGAGAGGTAAAGATCAGATAGGTCATGCATGTCCTAGTCACAACAATGAATACACCTTTTCCTAGAATAGTATGAGAGAGAGAGCTTGCTTTCCATTGTATTATGTCCTTCCTTATATAAGCTTTCCTAAAATACCTTATTCTCATGACATCATTTCACATGTCATGGGAACCTTCTTATTTACTATTATTACCATCATTTTTAATATAACCTCCAGTTACTTATGAATCCTCTCCTTATCCTTGTTATCCCATAGACATACTCTATTGAACTTGGGATTTAGTTCCCAAGTCCCTACTTCTCTAATGGGCTTACTTTCTCTTTTGGGGATTCCTCTAGCCCTATTAAAGGGTAACTATTTTCATGTATCAACAATGCACAAAGCAAATAACTTGTCGATCCACAAGATCTATGTATATTGAAGATAAACTACCTGTCGTCCCAGACAATCAAGTCAAGCAAATAATCATGTTAAAATCATAAACACAAAAAAACTTCAAGTCTTCAAAGTCGTTTCAATCTTCTTAATCTTCAAGTAACAACATGCACCTGATTTCACTCCTTAATTTGTCTCACAGAACAGAGTCTATTCACATTGACAAGTCAATAGATTTATCAACATATTTGGAGTCACTCAAATCTATAGAGCCAAATCTTCACAACCTTGAGTGGCCTTATATTTTAAGAGAAGGATCATAGAATAAACAAGAACTTTTCTAGATAACTATTTAGTTAGTTCAACTACAAGTAATAAACTACGAAAACTAAAATGTTCTTAGTTTCTTAATAATGGTACTACTAGAGCTTCTTGATTAAAATGAATACTTTAAACTAGTTAGTAGTATTTTTGTATGAAACGAACCAGACTTACTCGAAACTATTGAATTGACTACCTGACGACTCTGATGTGTTCTGGGATGAGTTTGTAAGAATCCAAGCTCCACTATTTATAGTTTTATTACCAAGGCTTGTTTAGAAATAATATCAACTAAAATCAAATATATACATATTAGCTAGTTATATATATATATATATATATATATTCTTAAATGTCATTTCTGATTTTAGCAAGGATCTTGATATTATATGAATATATTAACATGTATAACTCATTTGTAACAAATAAAAAATATCATTTGCAAAATATATAATCAATGTATTAGTCAAGAATATGAGATTAGTACTTCTCTATTTTGAGCTGCTGACTGGGTTGAAGATAATTTCTTTCGAAGAGACAGATATTTGGTGTTGGTTATGATGGTGATTTATCAATCTTTTCTTCTATTTTGGGTTGTTACAGTGGTGTACTTCCTACTACTTACTTGGGGCTGCCTTTAGGTGACAAGTGTGGTGGTATAACAAAATGGGATAAAACTGTTGAGAAATTCATCGCTGAACTTGCTGGTTGGAAGAACCCTTTGCTTTCTAGAGCAGGTAAAATCACTTTAATCAATAGTGTTTTATCTAGTCTTCCAATTTATTTCATGTCTTTGTATGAGATACCCTAGTTGGAGAAAATCATGAGGGATTTCCTTTGGCATGATAACAAATGAAGTAGGAAAATTTATTTGGTCAAATGGGACGCTCTTTGTAGGAGCAAAAAGTTTGGTGGCTTGGGTGTTAAAAACTTGAAAATGAATGTGTGTTAAAAACTTGAAGAAAATGAATGAAGCTCTTCTTGGTAAATGGTCTTGGAGATTTGCTACTGAAAAAAATGCGCTTTGGAAGTTTATTGTTTTAGAAAAATATGGTGCTGGTGAAATAGAGTGGATTCCTAAATTACCTAAATGTACTTATGACAAGTCGCTTTGGAGAGCAATAATGAAACACAATTCTGCTTGTTTAAAATTTATGAAAGTTAAAGTCAACAAAGATACTAAAGTAAGATTCTGGGATGATAATTGGTTGTATGACTCACCAATCAAGATCCAAACATATATGCCTTATCAAGAGCAAAGCATTTATCTGTGTCCAAAGTGGGTAAATCAGTTGGTAATGTTGTAATTTGGAATTTTCAGATCCCTATGAGACTAAATGCAGCTGCAAGAATTGAGTTTACTCTTCTCTCCTATGATCTGTCTACCTTCAGTTTCAACCATAATCTGGAAGACGAACAACAGTGGTCTCAAACAGCTAACAAAATATTCTCTGTGAGTTCTTTTTACAACCGGTTAACTCTAGAAGACAACACCACTCAAGTTAATTATTTCTTCTCCTTCATATGGAAGTTAAAGTGTCCCCCAAAGATAGGTTTCTTTTTATAGCTTATTGCTTATGACAGATTGCCAACAAGAGATATTTAAGAAAAATGGATATTCCAAAAGGCTGCTTATTCTGCTACGACAATGAATCTAGCTCACATTTGCTCCTGCACTGTGTTTTTGCTTGACAAATCTGGGAGGTTTTCTTGAACAAACTTAAGTGGTTCTTTTCAATGCCTTTTGATATTGCATCTAGTCTTCAGGCATGAAATATTTTACAGCGTAGTCTTCTGTTTGGAATCTTGTACATGTGGCTATCATTTGGAGTATTTATAAGGAGCGAAATGAGAGATTTTTTTTTATGATAAAAGAAGCATTGTCGCAGCTGTTGTCAATAAAGTTGTTTATTTCTTATTCACCCGGGCATTAGCTATCAAGGAATTAGAGTTTATCTCATCCTCTACTGTCATGAAGGATTAGTGTAAAATCTATTATGATCCACACTAGTTCTTGTTTGTTTGTCACATTTTGGTATCTTTTACCAATTAGCCACTCTGGCTTAGTGTGGTATAATCATGTTATACCCCCTCTTTTTGATCTATAATATCTCCTTCTTTGCTGATAAAAATAATAATATATGATCAATAATATTTTCTAAACATTGATACTTGAGATATCTTACTAGTATGACAACTAATTTTAGCTAGTTGCAAGCTAATGTACTTTGCTAATATAGTCACTAGTTATGCTTGGTCTGGGATCAAGGAAAACACATCAATTTTCGATAGTAAGATAATAAAGAAAAAATATCTCAATAATATTTATATTTTATATTTTTTGATCATCAAACCATAAGTATTTCACTCAACAAGAAATGTTTACATGATGGTTTAAAATAGAAACAAGTACATCATAACATGAAACAAATACAAAGAAAGATACAAAACGTAAAGAAATCGCGAAGAGAAAGAGCGGTCTCCCACAATAGCACCCAAATTTTGTACTTTGAGATCGGAGAAGAAATGGTACTCGAAATTATCATTTGACCATTTTGATAGATTTTCTTCTTGGAAAAAAGTTGCTCCTATGACAGAGGAGTGATTTTCCCAAAAGTTCTTCATGTGAGGCGAATAACCCGAAACCCTAGATCTATTTTTCTAATGAAGAAAAACTTGATCTTCGCTCGTGCCGAATCGTCGGTGTTCTTTTACCAAGAAAATCAAACACGAACAAATCGTTAAAATGAAACGCTATAAAAGTGTAGATAAAATCGCCCAAATAGCGAAGTAAAAAATCGCTCTAATAGCGAAGAAATTGTTGAAAACAACAAAAATAACTCGTAAATCGAAATCAACTAGATCTAATATTACTTAAAACAAGAAATCTTTGCTCAGATCTAGCCGCAAAGGACTAGATACGAGCAAAGGAATAAGAAGAAGTTGATGGGTTTTCTCAAGTTTTTGAGAAGTGAGAGAGATGTGCCTTACACTAATATACCAATAATATTAATACATAGGATCTTGCCTTGAGTATCAAAGGAATAATTATGAACAATAATTTATTGGAGTTAAGTAGATGTTCAATATTTCCTGACGTAGAATTGTCTATTCAACTTGTACTATTTCGAAATCCAAAAGGCTTAAGAGTGAAAACAAAATTTTTGAAAATATGCAAGCTAGGATCGGTTCTTGTTGGGATAGGTCCTTATTGGGATCGGTTCTGAATCCTATTTAACTTAGAAACTTAATCCAAGTATAAACACACTTTATACCATGTCTAGAATAAAGCTTTTCTAACATGAATTTAAAGTCTAGATTCACCATTAGATACACATATAGTTTCCCGAAATTTCAACACTTATCCATAACAAAAGAGTCATATTAGTGTTATCTTGAAATCATGAAAGTATAGAAAACTATATTGAGTTGTAAATATACTAAAGTCATGTAAACAAACTTCGCATGTTATGTTTTCAGTGAACATGAGTGTAAGAACTTGATAGAAGTAGAATAAGTCAAAGTCAATATCTATTAACCTTAACATAAAGGATGATGTTTTTGTTTGTTTTTAATACGTCTTCAGGTATTCAATGAGTAACTAGAGATTATCTCAATATTTTTATATCCTAAGTCTAACCTAATAAAGATGGTTTTTGTAACAGTACATACCATTTTCTCGGGTTTAACTGAACCTAGTAACCAAATGTGTTTAGAGTGCTAAAAAAATTCAACATTTGGTGCCTATAACAATTTTGGGTGCATTAAGGTTGTTTAAATTTAAACCATTGGTGCCTTAATAGGCCTGTATGCATGATGCACACGTGTAGCCTTTAGAAGCCGAAAATAAAAATAGAAGGGGGAGCTCAATTTCATACTTCTTCTTTTTCTAGAGGATGTGTTTATTTGATCTCATCGCTTGATGCATGTGTTGATTTCAAAGTCAAATCGCCTTATCCTGAAAGGAAGAGATAAAGGGAAATTTCTCTTGCTTTACAACACCTAGAGTAGCTGCAGTGCGTAGAGAGGAATAAGAATGGAAAAATAGATGTTTGTCTTGCGAAACAAAAAGTGGAATTATTGGTATTGAATTTGTTCTGACATTCAAAAATGAAAAGTTGGTGTTTTAAATGATGATGTTTTTGAGCCAAGGTGAAAAGGGGAAGATTTCAATCTCAGTCGAGTCCTAGAGTGGATGCTAAACATTGGGTATGTCTTAAAATCGAGTTTTAAACGATTTGTAAGGTTTTCTTAGTCTTGCATGTGTACTGACATTTGTTGAATTAAAATCTTGTTCTAGTGATTCTCATAATCAGCAAGGTGGGTATTTAGGAAACCTTCTGGTTGTTCCATTTAATCACCTTTGTGCATGAATATCTTGAGTTACTCCATGGTAAGACTGATCTTGTTGGCTGTGAAGAAGGTTGGAAATTTCTTAAACTTTTATGATTAGTCTTCGCTAATAGTCCATGACTAAATATACTTGTATGTGTAAAAAAAATATGATATCTAGAATTTGTGTTAACATGGTAGGATGGTAGTATTAAAGTTTAATGAAATTCTCTGATTTCGTACCAACGAAAGCTCCGAATTCTTCTTGTATTCATGTTATACTCTTTGCTTCAAGTAATAGGGTTGTTTTGGATTTGGATTTACTGAATATATTGAGTATAAATTGAAGAATTATATAGGCATACAAACTGTTTGTGTTATTGCCTAGACCAAAATATAGGAGAATCTACATGCAATAGTGCACTAGTTGTTAGATGTTTCATAAGGTATGTTAGCAAGTATAAAATGTTAAAATTGATTAAGTTCAAGCTATTTTTATTGAAGTGGTAATCATCCAAACCTACTGACCTCATATATATATATATATAGAAACTTGGTGATTCGTAAATATATATGAAATGGCATGTAGCTAGTTTGCTTAATATCCTGCTTGCGGATGATGCCTAAATTTTGTTTAGGCAAGTTGGATATATTCTTATGGTGTATGGATGGGTAAAGGATCAGTGGAGGTAAGATACTCTTGCTCCATCATTTATTATTGTTTGTATTTGGATTCCAATGTTAGAACTACTTGGGAACTTAGTGTAGACAATGAAACCGTGGCTTCATTTCTGAATCTGTAACTCTGACATGCACTTATGAAGCCATAAAATGAAATCTAACCGTTGGAATTAAGTAAATTTTAGATATGTTATGATTCGATATGTCAGGAAGACTCGGTAAAAATTTCAGGATGATCGGACCAAGGAAAGTGGCAGAAACTGCTGCATTACAGGGAACCATACTACAGAATTTTTACAACACGGCAGAGGTTTTGAGATTAAAATGAGGTACCTAGACTACTTAAATTTACCTGATTTTTTGATATGAGGAACCCATATTTGTGATGTTTAATCTGTAAAATTTTCAAAGCAAATGGATTATGGTAAGTACCCTAAGTAGAAGATTTTCTACAGTCTTGCTGGTAGGAATTCAATTTCGTTTGAACACACAAAATTAGTCGTAACCCGGCATCTGTAATGCTTATTATTCGTAGCAGTTGAATTGTCGTAATTCTCATATGTACCTGCAGTTGCTTAGTTCTAGTTGGAAACTTTATTAAATCCAAATTTTCCTATTATGTTCAAATGCTTTGATGTGGCCAAAAATGATTGTGTTTATGTGTCTAATCCAATCATTTCTTAGTATGAAAGGAAATACCATTAGTAATAATGCCATTTTGTTTCATAAAAATTTACTGTAGGATGAATTCATTTTATAAGAATTTTAAATCTTATCAGCTTACAAACATTTTCATGTGGAAAATCAATTATTATATCTATGTACAGTTTACAAACTACTTAGTCAAACTAATGAATGAGACTAAAGTGGGGCTGGGAACAATGTTTAGAGTCTTAGCAAATATCTACAGCTTTTATTCTTCTTTGCACTTATTGTTCCCTAAATCAATTATACTCAAATAGCATTACACGATTAGCATAATTACAAGCTTGCAGTGAGACTAGCATTGAGAATTTAAGTGATTGGTTGACGTTTAAATTTATTGATCTCATATTCTCATTCAGTTAGCGGTATTGCTGCTGCTTCTCCCTATGAGACTTGGTTTATATTTATGCTTTGACGATAAATTTTGTCAGTGGAGGTGTATAATTTAGATGGGAAATATAAATGTTGAGCTAGTAATCGGTAAGTGGAGGCACATACTTGTTGAAAGTTAATAATTTGACTTGGCATTGAACTTATCTTAGATGCCATGGATTAGTGCCTTAAGGTCAGTTAAGTGCCATATGGATTTAGATTGTGAACTTAGAAAATCTCTAGTACACAGTGGATATATGTAAAGCTTAGCTATTTTAGTTATAGGTCTAGCTGAGATCTGAATTTAAAATTGGATTGTTAAAGTAAACCTGCTTTTATTGCATTCGGAGCTACAGTGATTAAGAGTTTCCTATTTATTCAAATACAATCCTAATAAGGACTTCCAATGTGTATGATTCATATGAGAATCACATACTCGTTCTCATAATGTAAACTCCAGATTTGTTCTCCATTTTGGACTTCTTCGTCAGTTGTTATGATGATTATCTTCAAAATGCTCTTGTTTTATAACAGTGGTATTTTAGTAATGAACTTAACAGGGATACTCTTGGTAGCATATGAAATCTTGGAGTTTTGTCCTTACCGTAGTGATATATTGTAGCTAATTTGGATTGTATTTTCAAAGTACATATGATGTGTAGTATGTTATTGGTTTTGAGATGCAGGTACATGTACGAACATGGATGCTAACATCTTACTATATATTGATAGTTGTTGAGGTAATTGTTGGTGACGCGTTGTGCTAGGGATAGTTGTTGCTATGCAATTCATACTATCCATACTATCTAAGTTACTGCTATGGGTAGAGAGATAGTTATTGTTGTGTAAACAGTTCATACTATCTAAGCCAAGGGTGACGAACTACGGGCGTGCTTGATCCCTTCGAGCAACGGAGAGGGTACGTAGGCAGCCGCTATGCGGTTCAGCACAACTCCACAAGGGTGTTCATATCATCTGAAAGTGTTGGTTGCTGTTTTGGCAGTACATAATATTCGGAGATGATTGCAACTTTGACATTGGCAACTGGCCGCATAAATTATTGGGGTTGGCAACTGGCCATCTCCCATTTTTGGCAACTGGCCATATATATATAGTTAAAATCGGCAACTGGCCGTATAAATAATTGGGGTTGGCAACTGGCCATCTCCCATTTTTGGCAACTGGCCATAGAAAGTGTTAGAATTGGCAACTGGCCATATAAAGTATTAGATTGGCAACTGGCCATCTAAATTTTCAGAATTGGCAACTAGCCATATAAAGTATTAGATTGGCAACTGGCCATATAAAGTGTTAGAATTGGCAACTGGCCATATAAAGTAGTAGATTGGCAACTGGCCATATAAACAATAAGAAATGGCAACTGGCCATATAAAGTGTTAGATTGGTAACTGGCCATCTAGATTATTAGAATTGGCAACTGGCCGTATGAAGTGCATGTTAGATTGGAAATTGGCCGTATGTTATTTTTAGCAGCTGGCCTTTTTGTTATATTTGGCAACTGGCCAAGGGAGAGTAGTAGATAGAAATCATTATCCGATTCGGTGACCCTTGTGTTTGTGGGATTTCTGAGTACTATGGTATGGGACATATGCTCAGAGAATCCTATTTCTCGAGTGGCGTATCAGGAAGTTAGAGCTTGCCAAGCTCTCGAGTGGCGTATCAGGAAGTTAGAGCTTGCCAAGCGGGTCGTAACCCGACCCGTTGGAAGCAGAAATTTCTTGATCCGTGGCAGCTTTAGTAAGAAATCTAAACAACCGAGTTTTGGAACGAAACATTTCAGCGCTTGGATAATTTAACACCAACTTCGTTATTTAATCCCATCAACGATTAGATATCAATTTAATAAGTATTATACTGTGGTATAGGCCCATAATCTTCAGGTTTAGAAGCAATCTTGAACATAGAGACAAGCATGAGTGTTGGTTGAGTTGTTTACTTAGAAAAACAGCAATGAAGAATCTTTGCACGATATTCTCCACCTCATCTTGATTTATATCCCACTGTCTGGAAGAAATATGGAGGGAACTGATCTGCGCATGGGGAGTTCTAAGCTTCCATACTCATGAATACATTGTATGACTAAAAGAGATAATGAATTCTAGAAACATTGTTTTTGTTTTTTTATTCTTTCATCAACACTAAGGGTTAGGGATGAGCATGTTCCAAAATAGTTTGGTTTTAGACTCATCCGCATCCAATGCTACAATAACGGGTTTCGAGTTTGACATCCGGGTCTTATCCAAAATGCAATGGATTTGTATCTAATGGATGCGCGGATGAAGGGATAGGATCCGATGTTTTTTTTATAATTAATATTTAAAATGGATAGAAACAAAACAAGAAAAAAAAAGTAGCGACTTAAATTCTCAAGAGCACCATGAAAAGTGCACATGGTGGTGTTTTAAAACAACTATTATTATATACTACAAAACTGCACATGTACATTAACCTACAAGAGCACCATGAAAAGTGTTGTCTATGACACGTACAAATCATCAAATTAACTAAATAATTTGCAAAAACGTAACCAAGATCAAAGCACAACAAAAAAGATGCCTACAACAAAACATAACGTAACGGCATTGTGATCGACTATATAAAAAAATAGCCACAAAGATTGACGGAGATTTTCGAAAAATTACATTAAATCAACTATAAAAATGATAACTAACCTAATTTATAAACTTAAAATAATAACATAAGAACACCAAAATACTAAATATATATATATACAACACAACCTACAACACTGAATTAAACAGAATATCAATCTTTATTATTTAGTGCAGTTATTACCAAGTGAAATTTATGACTCACGTTCTGATCCTAGAAACATACCCTTGAACGAGTGAGTTTGAGTGTCCAACGGTTTTTTAAGTCTGCACCCACTTCCAATGCATTAGTGTATGAATTCAACACCGCACACACAAAGTCGAATTCAGACGAGCCAGCTAATAGATTGGGTGACAGATGCTCGCTCCCACGAAGGTGATATTTGGGTCACCAATTAAGGCTCAAGGTTGGCCAAGGGCACATCCAAAATATATCTTATAAACCAATTTAATTCATTAAATTAGGATATTTAGCATTAAGCTTAGCCTGAATGATTAATTATTTTCGTTTTTTATACTTCCGTTTGGCCATAATTAAGATCGTTAGTTAAGGAGTTGACATGGCTAAGGTTGTACTTTTGGTGCTCTTTTCCGGATCCTGTTTTGGAATTAGTTAGGGCTGTAAGCTAAGGAAGAAGTGGACAGTTTTCAAGTGACCATCCAGATTTTTAGTTGGGTTTGGCTACACAAGGGCTTGTTTCTTTTCCTTTGAATTTTCCAATTGTTGTCTTATCTTCTTTAGTTTTCTTTTTTGATTGTATTGTTCTGATGCAAAATTTTCAGATACGCTATATTACAATTTTAGTACCCATTAAAATATTTAGCACTTGCTAGATGGTCTCTGCGTAATTAAATCTTCTACAACTGCTCTAGTTTTCTACGTTGTTGCTTTAGTTATAAGGTTTCCTTTTTTAGCTATTATTGTAGAATAAGATTAAATTTGAATAAAATTTAACTCTTAGCTAGTTGTTAGCAAGGTTGTGAAATCGTGAATCACAACGCAAATCGTTTTTCTAATTTTAAGAATCGAATCGTATATTGAATCGTGAATCGTAGATTCATTGTCATTTTTATTTTACCTTATGCTGATATAATATGTGTGATATACAGTGAACTCTTGTAGAGAATTTATATCTGGGAAACTCAAATTATAAAATATGTATATATTTACTGGAAGTTAGCTATTTTCAAACAGTTTGGAGTGGCACAGTGGATAACTCCAAAGCCTAATGGACAGTAGGTGGGAGGTTACCTCCCTGCACTTTTTCGTTTACATTTAAATATATCACCTTTAGGAAGGAAAATTGGTCGGTCAAAATTGGTCTGACCGGTCAAAAATCGCATCTTAATAAGAATCTACCCGATTCTAAGTAGGATACGATCAATGTAGTCAATATCGGCCATATCGGAGAAATATCGGATATCGCTCTGGAGCGATACGAGAAGCAGTATATCGGCGATACGATATCTTCCCGATAATATCGTCCGATACGAAATTTTTACGATAATTCGGTATTGGTAAATTAGTCGTTTTAGGTAAAGATTAAGGATATTTTCCAGATAATATCGACCGATATCTATAATGACTCGTGTGATTTTGATTAAAATTGTAATATCCTTGTTTAATTACCATTTTAGGTAGTAAACTTTAAAGTTGTTGAAGTTACTCTCCTGTTTCTAGTTTGAACTTGTTTAATAATTATTTTAGGTAGTGAACTTTAATGTTATTGAAGTTACTCTTTTGTGTTTTTGATAAAATTAATGGTATCTATTATATCTTAACAGAAAATGTTTGCTGTAAAATTATAGTCTTAAACTTTGGAACCGCTATTATACCGATATTTCAACGATAATATCCCCAATATAAAGTCGTACCAGTGTATCGGTCCCGGTCGAGATAAACCGATATCCGATATTAACTACATTGGATACAATTCACCTGTGCGAGTTGAATCGAAAATCAAAATTTTGGAGCGAATCGTACGAGTCAACTCGTGACTCGTACGATTTTAAAAACATTGGTTGTTAGATTATTGTTTTATCTAAATTGTAGTTGTAGATGGTGAAATTTGGATAAGGGGCAAAAGTGTCATTTCTAGACCATAGAAAGAATTCAACTCTCACGGGAGAGATTAATCCCTTGGTCCTCAAAGAACTCATAGCCACGATTTATAGTATACGTCCCCGCGAGACACTGCTGGTCGTGATGTCGTCACTCCTAGCGCACATCCTCGACGAGATATTGTTGGTCACGTAGGTTCTGTAGAGCGTAAAACGTCCCCATCAGACTTATGAACCAGATCAACAACCACAATTCCAGCATGTCTTCGCGAGACGCAGCTGATTGTGATGCCATGATTCCTAGTATACATCCTCGGCGAGATACTGCTGGTCATGTAGGCTCTGTAGATGCGTAAAAACGTCCCTGACGGACTTATGACCCAGAGCGGAGACATACATGTCTCCTGTAAGCACAACTCACCCTATTTGAGATCAAGGACTGATTCCTAGTACATCATCGCGAGATACACTGGTCATGTCTACTCTAGGCTCTGACTCGACTTACCAAGGCTTCCAAATAATTCCTAGGACATCCCCGCGAGATACACTGGTTATTCTGCCCCCGGGCCCTTTCGACAGACTCCTAAAACATCCTTTCGAGATACACTGGTCTTATCGGCCCCATAAATACTGACACAATTGATTCCTAGCACATGTCTGCAAGATATGTTGGTCAAAGACTAGTGAGCCAAAGTCTCGCGGTGACATTAATCGGGCGTACAAAGCCTTTTATGTCTCATCAGGACGAGTCCCAGCTGACCACGGAGAGATTTGGATCTGTTAAGAAAATCTTCGTAGAGATTTTGATCCGTCTGCAAAATCTCTGAGAGATTCACATCTCTCTACAAAATCTCAGAGAGATTCAAACCTCTCTGCAAAATCTCGGAGAGATTCAAATTTGTCTTCAAAATCTCTCTGCAAAAATCTTGGAGAGATTCAAATCTCTCTTCAAAAACCCGGAGAGATTCACATCTCTCCGCAAAATCTCGGAGAGATTCACATCTCTCTGCAAAATCTCAAAGGGAATCACATCTCTTATCAAAATCCCGGAGAGATTCACATCTCTTTTCACAATCCCGGAGAGATTTACATCTCTCCGCAAAATCTCAGTGAGATTCAAATCTCTCAGGAAATCTCAGACAGGGCCGAATATTCCCCATAATAGGCACATGCCTTATCTAGGGCTCAAGCCTATTTCTCAGCCTCTCAAACACACTCACCGCTAGTAAATTGAGCCTGAACTATACATGTCTATCCAAAAATGTGGATAAGCTCTCTTGAGCTCCGCATGCTCAACAAAGGGACCAAAAAACAATAATATGGTCTCTACATGACATATGTGATCGGCCATGGAGAGAGGGAGCTCAACCTCAGATCCTTTCACACTCTGCACACGATTCCTGAGGCATTCCGTGCCTTTTCACGTGACTCATCCTAGTCATTCTCAAAAATGAGAGAATATCTCTCTATCTTGGCCAACTCAGCTAAAGAGAATATTTCTCTCTCTCAACACATCATCATAAAGGCTGACTCAGCTTCACACAAGTGTGGGGATATCAATTAGGGTTTTTCTCTGGCGGTCTACGGCACGTGTGAGAAATACCTGGCATATTTCTCACCGCAGAAGAGAGTAAAGGCGGTAGAATAATGAGATAAACTCAACCTAGCTTATTTCTATCTATTCCTGAAGAGACGGGAGAAGTGCTCCGTACGACAAGGTAAGCAATCCTTATCTTTACCGACCGAAGATTAGAGAATTCAACTATAAATAGGTCATCTATTTCTCCAAGCTAATACATAACTTTCTCATAACCTCTCAGAGCAATTCTTTTTCAAACCCTAGAATTCTCTGATCTCTCTCTTCATCTGCTTCCCTCCCTAAGACCAGCCCTAACCTCTCCTGTGACTGAAGCAGCCTTTGAATGGCCACTGTGCGTGGTTTAGGCGAAGACTATTCATGCTCAACCTCCCGTAACTCACTTTCAGAAACCCTAGAATCCCACTTCTAACCTCTCTCAGATTTTAGGTAACTACAGTAGTATTTTAGCTTACAAATTGTTATTATCTTTGGTCAGTTGATACTGGATATTATAGTAGGCATTTATATTGCATTTATGTTGTACAGTTTTTACATCTTTTAGTTCTGACAATAAGCATAATTGAAAACTTGTTAAGATTTAACTTCAGTTTTAAGGGAAACTAGTTTTAATTATTCCTTCTTCTTCTTCTTTTCCTATAGTAGTCTTACATAATTCTTAAGTTTGTTATTATATTCTAAAAACTAAGTTTCAACTAGTTTAGTGCATCAAACATCATTTTGTGCAGTGGATTTTACAGTTTTATTTGTTTGTCTTTTCTGCATTCTCATCTCTATAATTAGTGTTACTGCTTTTCTAGTCCAACAAACTATATAATATTAGTAGTTAGCTTAATGTACATGGTTAATTCTTCTTTTTTAAGAATTATGATTTCTCCTGTGAAACAACATGATGTTAAATCGTAGTTGGTTATGCATTGCTTTGGTCCGGTTTTACAAATCGCGATTCATCTACTTGTATTTCTTTGAGATGCATTTCTCATCTTATAAGTTCTTGATTGGAGAAAAGGCTAAGCCCTCATTCTCAATCGCCAAGAGGATGAATTCTATGTACAAGCCAGCGTGACATTTATATTATTCCTGCTACTGATAGAATTGCACAGGACCATACATTGATAGTTTTATCACGAGCGAAAACACTCAACTTCTACAACTTGCTTATGGTGACATACATACTGCTAGCATTTAAGACAAATTGGATATCGATGAAGCACGAAGCAAATTTATGATCCTGAAGAAATATGCATGTAATTTTATCTTTTTAGGTAGGTTTAATCTTGTTATTTCTGGATATATTGCATTGTACTCTTTCTTTCATCGGGATTTTATCACAATGAGTTTTCCATATAAAGGTTATATATGTCCATAAAATTTATCGAAGCCTTTACATCTACATCTTTTATATATATATATGTATCTTTGAAGTCGGCGATTTGGAAGCTCATCGGAGGCACATTGGCAACTTCTAATGAGTTTTAATCATCTAGATCTTTCTTTAATGTAAGTCGACTAATTTTTTAAAAAGAAAAAAAAAAAGACAAAGATCTTGAGGAGAATACTTCATGGTTATTCATAGAATCTTATAATATTAAAGTCCAAAAAATAGTCGAAGACAAAAAGTAAAAAATTAAAAATACAAAATACAAAGAATGAGAAAACAAAATCACAAAGTTTACAAATTAAATTGCAAAGATTAATCAAGTCATTAAGTTTGTTCTCAATCAACTCTCTACATTTCTTTTGACATCTAGAGTTTCTGATTAAAGCCACAACGCACCAGCTTGTTTCAACTTAGGTATTAATTCACCAGTGATATGAGCACCCATAAGTCTATCTAAACCACCGAATAATTTCCCACCAATATATACAGCTGGAAACTGAAGAAGCTCACTATTACCAGTATGCGTCTCTTTATTACCTTTATGATCATTATTGTGAGTCTCAATGACTGATAATAATTCATTGATGACAGATATTTCATCACCTTCATCAATAACTTCATAAACAGTAGGATTAACACCTAACGCTAATAATAAGCGTTTCACCACATGACACATACAACACCCACGTCTTCCAAATACTAATACTGCGTTTTCTGATACTAAACCTTTGATTCCTGCTTCTAGTTTACCCCTACTACTACTATAGTCATCACTGATCTTCATTGCACCTTTCTTCAATGGGTCTTCAAGATTAATATCAACCATTTTAAACGATGATGATTGACGGCTAATGGTTTGGTGAGTTTCTGACTGATTGGGTAACCAAGTTCTGTATTGAATTGCTTGTTGCATGATTTTCTAGAGAGAGTAGAAAGTTGGGGGGAGTTTGGAGGAGGAGAAGAGAAGAGAATTTAAAAGGAGAGGGAAGAAGAGAGAGTCAGAGAAAGGTATGGATGGGTAGAAGAGTCCCACGTCAACGCATATCACGTATATTTCACATTCTTACGCGTCATGGTGCTGTAGATGGCATACGAGTGATGTCTTCTCTTTTCTTTTTTCTAAAATAAAACATAAGCGTGATGTCATTTCATGTTTTTCTTTTTCTTGCTCTACGTTTTTGACAATTGCTAACAGCAGCCCGGCCCCGGTTTATCTTCACTAATGAATGAAGTAAAATGTGCAGTCGCATTCTTCTGCAGTTTTGCTATTGAAAGTGGGTCTAATTATTGACACTAGAAGACTCAAGTTTAAGGTGATCCATGAGTTCACCCATCCTGCAAGCATTAACGTGATGATTTTATGTGGAGTTAATACCAATTAGTAATTGATGGATTTTGGTACCTATCCCAGTAACAAATATCATCCGTAAATTTTTGATGAACTAGGAATGTTACTTAAAAAGGCTACAATGCTTCTGGTTATAGCAACAGGATGAAGGTAAGCATGAACCCACAAAATCAAATGCAATTTCTGATTGATTACATAAATGTTTTTAGAATTCAATATTCATGAAGTGATGTCTCTATGCATATGCGAGTTATGCCTGAAAAAGAAAATGTGTAGGAGTCCTCCATGTGGCAGTTCATATGTCTATTCTTCATGATCAAACGAATGGGATAAGATGAAGACGAAGAGCCGCTCTAAGACGGTGCACCGCGAGCAGACGTAAGAACCAAGATTAATTAAAACAAACAAAAGACCAACATCGTTTTAGGCAGAAAAAGGAATATAACCTTAGATATTTGATTTCTGTTAGTTGCAAGAAATGATGTCAACCCCCCGGATTTGATGGGTTACGTTTATCTTCTTTAATTTTATTTTTGTGGCTTCCATTTTACTGTATTATTTAAGTATGATGATGTGTGTGTGACATACACGCGGCCTAACTTTTAATAAAAGAAATGAATCATCCATTTTCTTTTGACATAGTCAATCATGGTACCAAGACTGCCAAAGAAGAACGTTCCCCTTCTTTCATTCGTCACGTTCTGTTTGTAATGCTCCCAAAGAATTTTTAGTGTTACTTTCTTCTTACTTTTTCCCTTCACGTCTTACACTTTCTTACTAGGAATTTAAGGAAAATGGTGACGATGCCAAAGACAAGGCAGAGTACATGGTATTTGGATTATTCTCTCTTATTCCCATATTCCGCCATCGTGACATGAATAATATTATATATCAGTTCTTTCTTCTTCTTTTTTCCGACAAACTTCCGAGAAGAATTTACTTACAAATGGCAAGTTCAAATCCTATTAGCATCTAGATTCGTGACAGTCTTCCTTGCCTGATCTCGATCACATTAGAAATTGTGGAATTAGTACACTTGCAAATTAATTGCAATAGGTTTAGAAGATCTGCATCCGTAACACAAACCATATTGATATGTGTCATTTGTCACGCATAGAAACAAATTGCCAAACCTTTGGTTAGATATATTGCCATAAGGCTCGAAACTCTTTCCTCATCCAAGCTGAAAGTAGTTTGAATCAGACAAACCCAACGTAAGAGTTGATTTGGTCCAAGATCTTTGTGGATACTGATTTGAGTGTTAATTAGATTATCCCACAAACTAAAACGAGTTTTTACTAATAAAATAACATAAATTTAATATGTGGAAGAAACCGAAAGATAAACATAAGAATCAATTTCTTTTAAAACTCTTCCTTTTCCTTTTTTCTCTCTCTCCAAAAACTAGAGAAAACCCCATCAACTTCTTCTTCTTCCTTTGCTCAGATTTAGTCCTTTAGGGGCTAGATCTGAGCAAAGCTTTCTTGTTTTTTAGTTATTTTTGTTGTTATCAATAATTTCTTCGTTATTAGAGCGTTTTTTATCTTCGCTATTTGGGCGATTTTATCTACACTTTTATAGTGTTTCTTTCTAACGATTTGTTCGTGTTTGGTTTTCTTGATAAAAGTACATCGGCGATTCGGGGCGAAGATCAATTTCTTCTTCATCAGAAAAATAGATCTTGAGTTCGGGTTAGTTGCACATGAAGAATTTTTGGGCATATCACTCCTCTGTCATAGGAACATCTCTTTTCTAAGAAGAAAATATCTATCAAAATGGTCGAATTATAGTTTCGTATACCATTCCTTCTCCAGTCTCATAGTACAAGATTTGGGTGTTATCGTAGTAGATCGCTCTTTCTCTTCGCGATTTATTCACGTTTGTATCTTTCTTTGTATTTGTTTCATGTTATGATGTACTTGTTTCTCTTTAAAACCATTATGTAAGCGTTTTTTGTGGAATGAAATACTTGTGGTTTGATGATCAAAAAAAAAAAAAATTTAAACATGGAAAACCAAAAAAAAACGCGGGATAATAATCAAGCATTAGTCAACTCTCCCTCAGCCAGCTCACTTTCATCAAACACGGTTTAATTAGCCTTTTTAAAGGAGTAAGAGAACAAAGCCATCGGTACAGCTATGAAGAAAGTGGTGGAATGAAATGGAGCTCACAACTGGAATGTGATGCAAAGGTCTGGTGGAAATAGTCAAGGTCATGGAACATGACTTTTGTGGTAGGTATTTGAAGAAGGATGCATTCCGCGAAGACATTCGACATGTCTTGGCTAGGGGTTCTCCAGTTTAGGTCTTATAGGATGGGATTATGGGAAAATGCGTCTTTTAGGGTGGGGCAGAAGTACCCTAAACCTCAGTCATTTCTATTCTAGTCTGGCATAAACCAATGGAGCACATACACTTGCTTAGTGGGCTAACACAGATCGTTTTGGCATGTATCTCTCCAGTTCATACTATGCCAACCGTCGTGCAGATCTTACCTATTAAATTTCTGAACCCTCACTAAACAGAAGTCATTTTTAATCTCCAAGTGTCGAGACACATAAAAACCAGATTTTCAAAATTTCTGAGTATTGATTTGTCCTGTTTCATCAACCCCATGTGAAATTTCTCAATGCAGTCTAACCTATGGAGTCACTGTTTCCTGGAATTCACAAAACAGTTCTCCATAGATTGGCATCAGTTTTAACCAAGTGAGAAGCCTTTTGGTACTCTCACCTAAGAACCACTACTTGAAATCAAAAATAAAATAAGGGCCAAAGAGTCGAATCTCAGACCAAATGGTAGCATGAGGTTTAGCAGTGCACCAGAAACAGCAACTATCTTTCATGGTAAAACAGTGTCGATGGAAGGTCTGAAGTAGTCATGTTTCTTCATTTACACTAAACTATATCGTGCCATTATTTTCCAACATGTCTTTTATCAATATCAAACTAACCGGAAGCCACGAGATATTCCCACAAAAGGCTATATCATTTCAATACTGTTCTAACCACATTAACGTGCAAAGACATTTACTAGCTGTTTTTTACTTCTTTTTGCTTGGTGGCTCCAAGTTCATGCTCTGAAGATTCAACAATAGGTCATCCGAGCTCAAGAATACCTTGTTTGCAGACTGCGCTATAGTCGATGCTATCTCCCTTGCAGCTTCAATCTTCCTCAAAGTGATGAAGGCTGGATTGTTTGCAATAGCTTGACCTATTAGCTGAGCACTCTTGGCTTCTCCCTGGTTATTCCAGCAAGAAATTAGTTAGTATGGAACAGAACACCCAAGAAAGGACCAGTTATCTTAGTTCCACCGAGTCCAGACTGAGACGAACTGGAAATTGATTCTCAGAAATCAAGAACTGAAAACTAACACCACTAAAACTAACTAGGCCTCACAGGTTTAAATATTGAACATTTGCTTACCTGTGCTCTGATAACAGCACCCTTCTTATCTTGCTCTGCTTTCTCTACAACAAACTTAGCCCTCTCAGCCTCTTGTGCAGCAATCTGTTTTGCTTCAATAGCAGCTGTGAATTCCTTCCCAAAGGTCAAACTTGTGATGGATACATCATCAAGTGCAATGTTAAAGTTGGTTGCTCTTTCAGTCAGAATCTTTCTAATTTCCCTACTCACAGCCTGTAAACAAAATTAAGATCATAGTTATTCTTCAAACAACGATAATGGCTAAACCTTACTTACAACTCTATAATTATCTTTCCTCCATCTATATTCCATTTTTTTTCTTCCTTTCCGTTGGGTAAATATTGATTTACTTGTCGTCAGCCCGCTTATCCAAATTGAAAAACTCACATCATATCCTAAGAAAATTAATGTGCAATCTGATAGAATACCTTAGTTGCAATAATGTGATGATTCAGTCGCATGATATATTGTCCAGTGAATTTTTAATTGCAATGTATCTATTTAAACACATGTAAAATCCAGAAAAATCTTGAGAAGGCCCAGTAAAATTCTTGTTTCAGTACCTACAAGAATCCACAGACAAGTGGAATCTAGGTGAACCTGGTAACCATCTCTCCACACACGTGCTCTGAATTTCTAATACTATTCAAAAGAAAGTCACATTCATTTATCACTCGGAAGTTCGTAAGAAAATAATTTCTACAGCAGCCAAAGGAAATGAAGAGTCCTACCTCTCTTTGAGTTATAAGTTGGCTGGCATTGTATTGTGCAACAACAGCTTTCAAAGTTTCATGGATAATTGAAGGCAGGACTCTCTCATTATAGTTCTCCCCAAGAGTTCGATAGATGCTAGGCAACTCGTCTGCTATAGGTCGGGTAAGAACTCGAAGCCCAATCTTGACCTGTTACATGAAAGATTTTTGTAAAACATATTAATGCAAACAAAAAAGAGATGTCGAAACAAATTAAAAACTAAAGGGAAAAAAGCCTCCGAAGTATAGCAAAAACCATTTTCAAATAATTGGACTCAGGGAAGCAACATGCTTTAACAAACCTCATCATCAATTATGTACTTAGAGTTTCTTAGTTTGCACGAGCGGTGACAGATTATAATCAATATATAGTTGGGAAAAGAAACTACCGGAAAAATATACCATTTGGAGATCACGGCTTCCAGAAACACTCTCCACGAGATGAGGTCGTGCACGAACATCATAAATGACTGGCCTTTCAAACCATGGAATCATTAGATGTGTTCCTTCAGGATAAACCTGATATACATGAAAATATGTGAGTACTAAGCGGGTAATAGTGGAGAAAGACGATTTGGTTTAAAAAATTGAAAAATAAGCAAGCAAGAGCAAAGGGCAGTTATGTGAATTTACACTGAGAAACAAACAATGATAGAGAATACTTAAAGAAATTTTAAGCTTACGGTTAGTAAAGGCCATGGAATACAAAAAATAAAAGAACCAGACTACGCAAGAACTTCCACTGTTTACTTTCTAGCAGGCAATGGACCCAATAACAAACTCCTCAAGGCAGCCTTGCGGGTGCAATCTTGAATAAACATTTCATTGACACGAGCAATAAAATAACTTGCGCTAAACAGAAGTTCAAAATGCAGCTTCATGAGCTTCTTCAGCCGACATTGGACTAAAATTAGGACTGTTTAGATCCGAATGAGTTCATTCCTAATTTTGGAATGCAAATCCTTCGGGGTCACAGTTCATTATGACCCTTGCTCAGTCAATCACATATGCTTCTGAATACCCAGGAATTTCTTAGGCTGACAAATCTAGCAACACCCAACCTTGCATACCATTTCTTTAACACATACAGAAGAGTCATTAAGCAAAAAAAAAAAGTTAGCCTAGAAAACCAACTAAAACCCAGAATAAGGATGTTGATTCAGGTTTAAAGCCGCTATAAGCCTATAACAAGCATACTAAGATTATGATCAGAGTTTGCATTTTCTTAGAAGTTTGACTTGATCCCCGTGTTCCATGGATTTTTTTAGCAAGAAAACCCTACACTCAAATCCTCAAAGCAACATCAAAAACACAAATATCCAGCTAAAATGAACAAACATTGGTGCAATTCACAAACGCATAACAGATAAACACCAACAATACCCAAATCCCACAAATTCATAAGCTCAAATTAAGAAATCAAGGTTTCAAAAGACTACAACAAGCAATTTTTAACCTAAAAATGAAGCTCAAAAGAGAAGATTCTTTTCTTTCAAAAACAAACCCTAGAAACAAAACCAGAGATAGAAAGGGGAAAGAAGAGCGAAACCTTGTCTTTGATACCAACAAGTCTGTTGAAAACGATAGCACGATGACCTCCTTCAACATTGTAGAGACTGTTGAAAGCAGCATAAAGTCCAATTCCACCTAAAAGTCCAACCTTAACTAAAGCTGAAGCAGCACCACCACCAGGTACATTTGGTACCTTCACCTTCTTGAAGTCCATTTTTGTTGATGAGAGTTAGAGAGAAGGAGAAAATGTTACAGGGGTTTTAGGGTTGTTTTCTTTTGATCCAAGGTTTTTCAATGTCTAGTTGCCGACTCCTCAAGACTGAAATTGAGTAATACCAATCGGGTCCCAGAAAATCTGTAACCTAGAGATCTGTAACATAAGTGATTTGTGTCCCAATGAAAAAAAAGAAAAGAAAGAGGTTCTACCGAGACTTGAACTCGGGTTACTGGATTCAGAGTCCAATGTCCTGACCACTAGACCATAGAACCATTTGGTTGTCAATTTTTTGTGAAAAATGTACAAATACTGTAAATAGTACTAAAATAGGAGAATCTGCTGACCAATGATTATTAATCCGACAGAGTGTCTAGTAGAAATGTGGAATTCACAGAAGTTGACCATGGACTGACTCGGCCTTCTCACGCAATTGAACTTCATTTATGCTTTTGGACAACTGTGATGTCTGGCATATTCCAAAATTCGACCACAAATTCGGACTCTAAACAAAGAATGCGGCTGCAATCATACTGAAGTGTTGAAGTCCAGGTATATTGAGGGGTTCTTAGTTTCACACAGACACAGGTCAAGACTCTCTCTATAGATGTCCAGGAAAAATAAAAAAGACAGATTGATTAATCATCAACTAAAAGAATTTTCATTCACAAATGACATATATAGTTACAGATGACTGAACCATATAACAGGATTGATCTCAAAGTAAAAATACAAAGAATCAATATATAACAATAAATACACAAGCAAGACCAATTCCATAATTACATCATTAGAAAATAATATCCATAAGAACCAACCCAAATCCAAAAATCATGCTGAACCCAATATTATTCGATCCCGAATTATCACCTTTTCCACCAGACTTAGTACCAGGAGCTTTTGCATCAGCAGGGTCCTCTGACGAAGGGGATGCGGCGGAAGGAGTTTTAGTACCAAACAATTCATTTGGTAATAAAACTTGATCAACTTGATAAACACCTAATGGAAATTCTTGTCTAAGAGCATTGTTGAGTTGAGTTTCAACGATACCGGTGGAAATATTAACTTGATTTGAAGTAGTAGTAAAGTTAAGACCAAAGGGTTTACCACCTTGATCAGAAGCTTGAGTTCTAACAGGGTTAGAAACAGTTTGAAAATTGACCATGCTATAATACTTTGGCAAAACATGGTAAAGAACGAGCTCAATTTGTTCTTGAAGAGAGAGTCCATTCAGGGTTCCTGGCTTTAGGTTATTGAAAGCATTGTCACTGGGTGCAAAAATAGTCATACCTTCACTTGAAGTTTTGATTTGGCTATTAACTTGGCTTGAAACTTGTGTCGAGTTCAATAAACGCATGAATGTTGTGAACTGACCGCCTTTTTCAAGGATTTGTGTCAGATTGATTGGACCAGCTGGTGCAGTTGGAGCTTGAGCTTGAGTTTGGGGTGCCAGTGCTAGAATTAGACATTGTATTGTGATAGTGAAGAGAATGAAGAGTGATGAAGAAGAAGCCATTTTAGATTAGAATTTTAGAGAGAGAGGGAGAGAGGTGGTGGTGGGTGTTGGTTGGACGATGAGAACGGGAATGGGGTTTATATACGGATAAGGTGTTGTGGGGGATGGGAATATGGTGGAATGAGCTGTATATGGATTATAGCCAGTAAGAGTTTCAATCAAAGACAAGACTCCATTAGCAATTTCATTTTGTATCGTTACTTTAATCATCATTACCTATAATGCAAAATGATTATCATTAACAAGACAAGATTAGTGAAGGTAATTATGGTGCTTAGTTGTGGTTAGTTTAACAGTCGGGTCCTGTTTTATTGGTGGAGTAGGTAGGACCATTAAATATTGGAAGCGAGACAACAGTGTTGCCAACTTAATCAACCAATATAGATATTGAGTACTCCAGCTATGCTCCGACGAAATCGAACTTACATGTTACCTTCAAAATCTTCCCGGATACCGGATATATTCTTGTCAGTTGTCATGCTTGTCTAGCTGTTTATGTATCGAACTACCGGTCATAATAATAGAAGAATACAAACGAGATCTTGCCTTCTTATTGATATTCAAATAACATAACATCTGTAACGGTGAACAGTTCGTATACTTGGAGAGAGAAATCGTGAGAGATGGTGCTCTTATACTTGGAGAGAAAAATCATCCACAGTTCGATAGAATCTTTAGGTAATCAGAGGTTTATCAAGCTTGAAGAAAGGAAAAGGGGAGTTTTAGCTCGTGGTTTTACTTTTCAGCGGAAATAGCAAACTGGTTATGTGAGGTGTTGGAGGCAGCGATTGGTGAAGTGAAGGATAGGAGATGGCCAAAGAGGGAAGGTGAGTCCTCATTAATGAGAATCTATTGACCGTTGAGGAGAATACACAGAGTAATGAGGATCAACTGACTATTGAGGAGATACTCCAGATCCGTAGAAGAAGGACACCAATTAATCCTAGAATTTCTTTACAGGTTTATGTTTAGAAAGATACTTATATTGATTCCATATATACTATACATACTTATCTTTAGAAATATATTCACATCCTCTATAAAATGCTATGTAATATGCTCGATGAAAATCAAGAAAGTGTAATAGTATTCTTTGTTATTCAAACTTCAATTCTCTTCAATTCTCTTCATGGTATAAATAGAGCTATATTGCTCAAACGAGTTAAGACGATCCTGTGTAACATAAACATTACATCAAAAATATGGCGCCACAAAACAAAGAGTCATCTTTTTCTTTCTCCGATGTAACTCTGCCGCATCTAATAAACATTGTGTCATTGAAACTAAATTCTAAGAACTATTTATTATGGAAGATGCAGATCCAATCGTTGATCCAAGGTTTTAAACTCATGGATTATATCGAAAAGGATGCTCCTCCGAAGATGATTACAGAGGATGGTGTTGAAAAGCCAAACCAAGCCTTTGAAGAATGGCAAGAAACTGATGTGCTAATGAAAAGCTGGATTGCTGGTACACTTTAAGAAGATGCCTTAAGTCATGTCGTTGGTCGTACTACCTCAAGAGAGGTATGGGTAGCCCTTGAAGATGCATACCTACAGGCCAACAAAGATCGCGAACTTCAACTTAAACAACAGTTGCATGCTCTTAAGAAAGGTAAAAGCAATATGACTGATTTTCTAAAGAGTTTTAAGACTATTTGTGATGATCTTGCAGCAATTCAAAAACCTGTCCCTGATGATGATAAGGTTCTGCAACTTTCACAAGCTCTTGGAGATAAATATGACACTTTTGTGACAGCAATGTTATTAAAACCTCCATTTCCCACTTTTAGTCAGTTTGTCACAGCCTTGAATGGATATGAATTGAGGCATCCAAATGCTACTGAAAAGAATGACCAAGACGTCGATCACAATTTAGCATTTTCCGCTCAGCGATATGGGCGTGATAAACCTTACCATGGCGGATGATGTAATAATAATCATCATCATTTTAGTGGACGCGAAAGAGGGTACCCACCATCTAATGGTTCGAAATCAGCTCCAAGCAACTCAAACTATCAAGGAAATTCTTCTAACGGTAATAACTTCCATTCACAGTATAATCCCTCTCTGATTCTAACAACCGTGGGTTTCATGATTCAGAAAGATGTCAATTGTGTCATCGTTTTGGACATGATGCAAAACGTTGTTGGTACCGTTTTGATTACTCTTTTGAAAATGATGCTGATATGAATGCGCTGCCTGCTGCAACTAATCCATCTTCATCTGATCCACGCTGGTACGCTGATTCAGGTGCGACATCTCATATGACATCTGATACTGGTAATCTTCAATTTTCAATTCCATATACCGGTAATGATAAAGTATTTGTTGGAAATGGATCTGGACTAGATATCTCTCATATTGGATCAAAAAAATATAACATCTTCTTTAGGACATAACATTAGATTGAATAATGTTTTAGTAGTGCCTAAACTAACCAAAAATTTACTATCGATTAAGCAATTTACTCGTGATTATTTATGCTCTTTTGACTTTTCTGATTCTGATTTCAAGATAAAGGACCGACGAACGGGGGCAATACTAGCAACCGGAAGTAGATATGGCGGTCTATATGCCTTAGATACAGGGGGAGGAAGTGCTGCCACTCTCTCTGCAATAAAAAGTGGAACAACATATTGTGATTTATGGCACCAAAGATTAGGCCATCCACATTCCAAATGCTTAGAAAAATTAGATTCTAATGATTTAATCTCAGTTTCATGGAAGAAACATTTTAATTTTTGTTCTAGCTGCCAAATGGGAAAATGTTGTCGTCTTTCATTTCCTCATTTGAACAACAGATCTGAAACTCCGCTGCATAAAATCCATTGTGATTTATGGGGGCCGGCCCTGTGAAATCATCTCAAAATTTTAGATATTATGTTGTTTTTGTTGATGATTTTTCTCGTTATACTTGGGTTTATCCTCTGAAAAAGAAATCTGATTTTTATTCTACTTTTGTTACATTTCATAAAATGGTTGAAAAATAATTTGATAATCGTGTTAAAAAAATTCAATTTGATGGAGGGGGAGAGTTCAATTATACTCATTTCCTTTCTTATTTACAAGATAATGGCATTATTCGTTTTGTTTCGTGTCCTCACACCCCTGAACAAAATGGTGTGGCGGAACGAAAACACCGACACATTGTTGAGACCGGTCTCACACTAATGTTTCATGCAAATGTTCCTCTCCTGTATTGGCCGGATGCCTTTCTGACGGCTGCGTACCTTGTTAACCGTCTTCCAAATTCGGCTCTAAAAATGGAGACACCATTTTTCACATTATATAATACTAACCCCAGTTATGAGATGCTTAAAGTTTTTGGATGCAGGTGTTATCCTTATCTCCGGGACTATGCCAAAAACAAGTTTGGACCTCGATCATATCCGTGTGTGTTTTTAGGTTATAGTTACATCCACAAGGGCTATAGGTGTTTACAACCATCAACTAAACGCGTGTTTATTTCCCGACATGTCGTCTTCGATGAAGGTGTTTTTCCTTTTAAAGAAACCACTTGCAAAGTTCTCCATCTAGTAACTTGAAAATTACATCCTATGATGAGTGGACTACAACCTCAGAACCTTTAACATCATCTATATCTAGCTTAGAACTTAAACCTTCATCGTATTCACCAACTCCTACTCTTATACCTATTTCTCTTACAACTCCACCTCCATCTACAGCTATACCGACGTCCCCAACACCCACCACATCTACATATCCAATTCTACTTGGTCCTACAGCACCAAACCAAAGTGAAAATAATAGTACTATATTAGTTCTACTTTCTCAAACTCTTGTTTTTACTGAACCCACATCACCGGCACCTAGAGAACCTAATCTTAATGAAATTAATTCCATTTCAGATCAACCCTCTCAAACTTTAGAAATAATCAACATCCCTATAGGGTCATCATCTCATACATCATCCCAACAAATTCTCCCAACACAAACTTTGCTCGACCATTCTCAACCTCAACCATCTACGGTTTCTAATGCTCCAGTTCATTCTATGAGAACCAGATCTAAGGATGGAGTATTTAAACCAAACACCAAGAACTTCTTAGCCGTTTCATCTACTTCCCACGATGCTCTTCCAGTATTACAGTCTACTGATCCCAGTGAGCCCAAAACCATTAAAACTGCTCTTAACAGCCCTCATTGGGTTGCTGCTATGCTTGATGAACTACGAGCTCTTCTTGAAAATGGTACTTGGGTACTAGTTCTAAGGAAAGCTAGCTACAATGTTGTTGGTTCTCGTTGGGTTTTCAAAACCAAACTCAAATCAGATGGCTCGATTGAACGATTTAAGGCTCGACTCGTTGCTAAAGGTTATAATCAACTTGAAGGAATCGACGAGACGTTTAATCCTATTGTGCGACATGCTACTCTGCGTGTATTCCTTTCAGTTGCTCTTGTACGTGGTTGGTCGCTTCGCCAACTGGATGTAAAAAATGCATTTCTACATGGCCATCTTAAAGAATCCGTCTATATGGAACAACCACCTGGATTTGTAGACCCTAACAAGCCGGATCATGTTTGCTACCTTCGCAAGGCGATTTATGGACTTAAACAAGCCCCGAGGGCCTGGTTTGAACGTTTCAGTACCTATCTTATTTCTATTGGTTTTAATTGTTTACGAGCAGATTCTTCACTTTTTACTTGGCATTGTGATACAGGTATTATATACTTGCTTATGTACGTAGATGACATCATTGTCACGGGGTCTTCCGATCAACTTCTGCAACGTCTTATCACCAAGCTCAGTTCCGAGTTCGCAATGAAGGATTTAGGTCCTTTACACTACTTATTGGGTATTGAGGTTACCAAATTCTCTGGTGGGTTGTTTTTGTCGCAACAGAAGTATATGAAGGATATTCTTGTAGGACATCCATGACAGAGAGCAAACCCTTTGCCACACCACTCGCTCTCAAACATGATCTTCACCAAGACAGAAGCACTCTTGTTGATGCTACTCAGTACCGTCAGATTGTTGGCTCATTGCAATATCTTACTCTTACAAGGCCCGACATTTATCATGCGGTTAATATAGTTAGCCAGTTCATGCATCGACCCACTAATATACATCTCACAGCAGTAAAACGCATCTTACGATACCTGAGTGGTACCTTAGATTATGGGATTCGACTCCTCTCTAATTCCACACTTAACCTTTATGCCTTTTGTGACGCAGATTGGGATGGTTGCTTGGAAACACGACGCTCCACTACTGGTTACAGTATCTATCTTGGTGCCAATTACATCTCTTGGTCTTCAAAGAAACAACCAACCATGTCTCGCTCGAGTACAGAAGCTGAGTACAGATCCATGGCCACCAGTACTGCTGATCTCACTTGGGTAACCTATCTGTTACGCGAACTTGGTATTAGTCTTGACAAACCTCCTGTGCTATTCTGCGACAACATTAGTGCTCTTTATCTAGCTAAAAATCCCAAGTTTCATGCATGGACGAAGCACATTGAGTTGGATTATCATTTTATACGGGAGAAAGTTGTTAATGGTTCGCTTATTACTCGATATGTGTCCACCACCTCCCAACTAGCTGACTTGCTAACTAATCCATTGCCTAAAAATACATTTCAGTCTTTACGCAGCAAGCTCGGTATACTGTCAATACCCACTCGCTTGAGGGGGAGTAATGAGAATCTATTGACCGTTGAGGAGAATACACTGAGTAATGAGGATCAACTGACTGTTGAGGAGAATACTCCAGATCCGTAGAAGAAGGACACCAATTAATCCTAGAATTTCTCTACAGGTTTATGTTTAGAAAGATACTTATATTGATTCCATATATACTGTACATACTTATCTTTAGAAAGATATTCACATCCTCTACAAAATGTTATGTAATATGCTTGATGAAAATCAAGAGAGTGTAATAGTAATCTTTGTTATTCAAACTTCAATTCTCTTCACTCATTTCTTTGTGAGATTAGGTCTAATGAAGATGGGAGGTATCTTCGAGTTAGAAGGGGAGACGGAAACAGATCGTATGCCCTTTGCTTCCCAAGTGGTGATGGAGGATATTATTGGGGGGTGCTGTTCAAGGAGATAAAGAAGTTGCTGCAGGAGAATAATATGATGAAGAGAGCTATTCAATATGTTCCATCTGAGAAGGATTTTCAACAATCTTTACCAGTGGTCACTAAAACTATTTCGAAGGGGGATCAAAAAGGACAAATAAGATGTGATGGTCGCATTAGGTGGTTTAAGATTATCCAAGAGATGAAGAAGTTGATGAATTGGAAATGTTTTATCGATCTGGAGGTTGTTAATGCTAGATTGGAATTTTTTAGTGTCTCAAATTATATGTGGGCAGATCTATGGAAACCTAGATCTTTCTTTATAAATGTTGTTAGTGTTCATATTTCATGACAGAATCATGTTAACTCGGAGAAGAAGGATCATCATCTCATATCTAGCTCGAAGATTGGGGAGAATGACATTATTCCGATTCAAAATATGAGTAGATTATTCAAGTGGTTTATAACTAGGGGTATTCCAAGTAAGTTCTGGAGCTACAAATTGTTCAGATCCATTAGGGATTCTCTAGGAAGATTTGAAATGGTCTCAGAATGATTTTATCTCGGATTTGGAGCTGGTCGACCTTCCGTTAAATGGGGGGGCGTTTACATGGAGTGATAAGCAGTCCTCGCCGTTACTTTGCATATTGGATAGGTGCTTATTCGATTCTGCTTTTGATATGCATTTCAGCAGAGCAACCAAAACAGTTTTGGTAAGGACTTGTTCGGACCATAACCCAATTCTGATTGAACTTGTCCCTGAGGTTTTGGCAAGATCGTCTTTTAAGGTTGAACATCATTGGCTTAAACATAAAGACTTTGCAGACAATATTCAAATATGGTGGAGAGAGTTACAATTTAACGGAACTCCTAGCTATGTCTTGTTCAGGAAGTTACAAAACTTGAAATTTTTCTTAAAGCAGTGGAGCAGAGACACTTTTGGTGATTTAAAGAAGAAGGATGAGAGCTTAACTTCGACTATCCAGAGACTAAATTTGAAGGAGAAGTCAGGTGTGCTTACGGAGGCTGAATTTATGGAGAGAGCGAGTGAGGAATTGAAGTTAAATGATGTGAAAGTTGACAGAGCCAGAATGGCTTTTCAAAGGGCGAAAGTTCAAGGTTTTGAGGAAGGGGTTAAAAACACAGGATTTTTTCAGGCGAATGCAAAAAACAGAAGATACACAATTACTAAATTGGAAGTGGATGGAGTTGATATTTTTAACCAGGATAGGATAAAAGAGGAACTTCACAGATATTATTCAGGTCTATTTACTTCTTCTTATTCTTCTACACCAAGTTTTGATAATCTACATTTCTCTCAGATTGATGCAGATCAGAATGCTTGGCTAGAGAGGCCGTTTGATGATGAGGAGGTTCACAATGTAATTAAAAACTTTGGATCTAACAAAGCGCCGGGTCCGGATGGATTCACAATGGAATTTTTTAAACTTTGTTGGCACATTGTGAAAGACGATGTGATGCTTGCTTTGAAGGAATTCTTTGACAAATGTATGGTAGATTAGAGGTTGAATATTTCTTTTGTAAAACTATTACCTAAGAAGGAGGATTCGGCTACGGCAAAGGATTTCATGCCAATTAGTTTGATTGGCAGTTTCTACAAAATAGTGTCTAAAATTCTGGCAGAAAGATTAAAAGTCGCTATGCCTAAACTGGTGTCGCATTCACAGGGTGCTTTTCTAAAAGAAAGACAGATTTTGGATGGGGTTTTGGTTACGAACGAATGCATTGATAGTAGGTTGAAACAGAAAAAACCGGGTATTCTTTGCAAAATCGACATGGAAAAAGCTTTCGATAATGTGAATTGGAATTCGCTTTTTAGTATTCTCAAGAAACATGACTTCGGGGAGAAATGGATTTAGTGGTTACATTGGTGTGTTACTTCAGCTCAATTTTCTATTTTAGTTAATGGGGTTGCAACAGATAGAATTAAGCCCTCTAAAGGTGTTAGGCAGGGAGACCCATTGTCTCCCTTCTTATTTATTTTGGTGGTAGAGATTCTAGCTAAACTATTAGAGGAAGCTATTCATGATGGTAGACTGGGTGGATTTCAGGTGGCGGAAGGGGGTACTATGGTATCTCATCTGCAGTTTACAGATGATACCATCATTTTCCTTAATGCCTCTAAGGAAGAAGTAAGAAGACTGCTAGTTATTCTTGTAATTTTTGAGGTTTTGACTGGGTTAAAACTAAATCTAGAGAAGAGCACGATTACGAGTATTGGAGCTGACAGTTTAGTGGAGGAGTTAGCCTTGGAACTGGGTTGTAGAATTGCTCATTTACCGGTTACTTATCTGGGTTACCGGTTGGTGCTTCTCATCGAAATGTGGAAATTTGGGATGTGGTGATAGATAAGATGCAAAAGAGACTTGCTGTGTGGAAGAATAAATTTCTCAACAAGGCTGGTAGGTTGGCTCTTATTAGGTATGCACTTCAAAGTTTACCTACGTATTTTCTTTCTTTACTTCATCTTCCAGCATCTGTAGAAAACAAACTTAATACTATTATGCGGAAATTCTTGTGGGGTGTGACTAACAACGAGCACAAGATGAGTTGGTTTCTTTTGATAGTATTAACAAACCGAAAGAGTATGGAGGGTTGGGCATACGGAGATTAAGATTAGTTAACAAGTCTTTGATGGCTAAATGGATTTGGAGATATTCGAAAGAAAAACAGGCGTTGTGGAGAAGGATTGTGGCGGAAAAAACCAAATCTGACGCTAAGTACTTGGTGCCAGCTGAGGACAATGCATCATTAGAAGAAGTATGTGGGAGTTTATCTTGAAATCCAGGGAGGAATTACAGATGTGTGCAGAGTTAAAAGTCAGGGGAGGGCATCAAACGAGATTCTGGCACGACTGGTGGTTCCAAAATAAAAATCTTAAGAGTAAATTTCCACGTTTATATAAGATAAGTATGCAAAAACATTGTTCGGTGGCATAGGTAATGGGTAAGGCATGGACTTTATCTTTTAGAAAAGTACTAAATGCGACAGAGAGAATCGATATGTTGGAGCGGAGAGATGATTTGAACTTGGTTGTTTTACATGAGGGGGAGGAAGACTACTTGGCTGGTGACTTTTCTTCCAAGAAGTTGTATAACTTATTGTGTAAAGAAGAGAATACTTGGGAGTTTGCAGATCTTTTAGAGGTGAAACATGTTCCGCCGAAGGTGATTTTTTTTTTGGGGGCAGGGATACACAATTCTATTCCTACTAGAGTGATGTTGGAGCATAGAGGGATGCAGATTCAAAGTAATATTTGTGTTCTATGTCACAGAGAACCGGAGACTCAACATCATCTTTTCATTCATTGCCAGTGGATATCAGATATTTGGAGATATTTCATTAGTTCATTTGGGGTCAACTGGGTAATGCCTTTTCCGTTTGCAGGGCTCTTCTAGGCTTGGAAATCTGTTAGTTTCAATGATATCAGGAAAGAGTTATGGACGCTAACGCCATTTCCAATATTATGGGTATCGTGGAAGGAAAGGAATGATCGTATGCATGGGAAACGCCCTAAATCAAAGGATGAGATCATGGTTAGTATTAAGCAGACAATACATCTGTGGACTCACACAATGAGGACTCTAAGCGGTTACTCTTTAAACCAAGTTTTGTATCAATGGGAAACAATTCTAAGTCTGTAGTTTTCGGTTTTTGCTTTTCTTTTTGATCTTGGATGGGTGCTCAGACCTGGTCTTGTACATACTGTAAACTATTTTTCCTTTTAATATATCCTTACAATTCTTTTAAAAAAAAAACATATGTAACCAATGTTGCGGACCAAACGAAGCTCGGTGCATCGATATTTGAAGTAGACGGAGAAGCAACTCCGATGAATATCACAACAGGGGAAGGTAAGTATTTCACTAATTAGGCATGAAATTATGAAATTCCAACTAATTCCTCAGACAAATTCCCAAAATTTATAAGGCTAAGCAAGTAAGCAATACCAAAATTGGAGTGAGTTGAGTTGAAGGATTCTTCTTATACATTTCTATACAAACATTAGGTGGGATGTAATAAGAAAACTTTACGTTTTCTAGTCTGCTCGCATTTTTATTTTTATTTTGATATAAATGATCGAATTTTCATTAACAACAATCAAGGATTACATAAGTTACCAGTACATCAAGAAAGATAAGTAACCAAATACAGTAAAAAGTGCAGTGCCGAATATTCCGACGAGAGAAGAGTTGAAATACCGGAATAAGACTAGATACATGTATTGAGAAAGAACCGATACAATCGGTAGAAGGAATGGTCAACGGAATAATTTCCGACCATTTTGATGGGTTTGTCTTCTTCATGAAGATATGTTCCATTTTGTAAGGAGTGATTTGCTCGAGATCTTGATGTTTTTAAAACAAATACGGCGCTTCCGGTGGCCGGATAAAAACACCGATTAGATTGTTACCTGAGTAATCCATCAAACGATTGTTGTTATAGAAAAGAAGAAACGTTATACAACGCAGATATGGACGCCAAAATAGCGCAGAGACAGCCATGCCAAGAGGCAGGAGATAAACCAAACTAAGAACTAACCCTAAAAACTTCTGCAACTTAGACTAAATCTACGAAAAAACTACAAAACAAGGAACAAATAAGGTAGATTAAAGCTATAAAACTAACAAAGAAAGCGTTAATGGACCAAATCTGAGCAAGAAAATGAGGCGGCGATGGGTTGTTTTCTTAGGTTTTGGGAGAGGTTTCTAGAGGAGAGAGAAAAGTTTCTTTTTTTTAAAGCTAAAGCTGCATTTGTTTTTAGTATTCAATCTATAATTCCCATGTGTACTCAACTAACATGCTTATTATACTCTCTCTTTTTTTTAATTTTGATTTACATGTTTTTTTTTTCTTCATAAAAAGAGGAAAACCTCCACAATTTCATTCAAACAGCCGATTTTGGAAAATCGGAAAACCTTACAGGGATTTTCAAAATCATTACACAGTCTTCAAATCTATACAATCTCCACCAGTTCTTGCTTAACAATCCTGCCCATTCAAACCTATCAACCATTTCAGAATTACAGAGACACCAAACTACATCAGGTGGCCAAACTATCCATTCAAGTCTAGTTTGCAGCACTGCAAATAACAGTAATGGGATCTTAGAAAGATCAGCCAAGTTTTTTTAAAAGCATAAACCACATCAGGTGGCCAAACTAACCAAAAATGATTAGCTTGCATCACTGCACATAGCATCAATGGGATCATTTTTAGATCCAACCGGTTTTTGCTAAGAACAAGTGAATCAAAGTTATAAGAACTAAGATTATCAAAGTGACAGTAACCAAAAGTTTCAAAGTAGCAGTAGCCAAAAGTTTCAAAGTAGCAGTAACATAGGTCTTCTTCTGAATCGGTATTAGGAGGTCTGAATCGGGCTGGTTCGTGCCGAATCGGCGTTGGAGTCTTGGTAACAATTGCTGGAGCTGATGAAGTTGATGATGATCTTGATCTTGTCATTGATATTGCTGTTTTAGTTTCCAATACTAAGGTAGTTCTTGCTGCTACAATAGTAGAAATTTCTCCACAAAGCAACCTCTTCATGATTGAAGCAGACAAGCAAAACCCAAAATAAGAAAAACCCAAATGTAAACTAGAATTAATCCCTGGACTATTACTGTAATCAAAATAAGGGAAAGATAGATCAAACCCTATAGAAGCAAAACAATACCAGAGAAACAAAAAGGACTGAAAAAACGAAAAGAAAAAACGAAAATCTAACGGCAAGATACAGGGAAAGATCGATTGAGAGAGGAAAGGATGATGTTCGAAGTGGTTGTCGGCTCAGATCCACTCCCGTATGAGCAAATCTGAGCTTTCGTCAATCTAGGGTTTCTGAGGAATTTCTCTTATCGCAGAGGGAGGAAAAGAGAGGGGGGAAGAGAGAGGTGTATTTTGATTTACATGCTATATGATAGATGATAACAATTTGGTTGGTAAAACCTATGCTAGCTAATAGGTAATTAGCTACAGCTTAAAAGTCGCCAGATTCTTCCGGTGTGGGGCTTAAAAGTCTCGGGCAGTGGGGTATGCTACAATTAGTCATGATTGCCAATAGGGGTACCAGTTTGCTTGGGGTGTACCATTCCAAAGGTATAAGATGTATTGTCTTATATAGCATTTGGTACACCCCCAGGTAAACCGGTACCCCCTATTAGCAATTTTGCAATTAGTACTATACCAACCAGGGCAGCTAAATTTAATAGCCTGTTTGGATACTAGAAGCACAAGTGTTTTTGTCAAAAATAAAAGTTAGAAGCAAAATATTTTTTGTTTCACAGAAAAGAGAATTTTTTTATTTTTAAAAGTAATTTTTAAATTATGTAACCAGACCAACTTCTGAAACGGTATCCAAACAAATTATAATATATGAATTATACTTCTATTTTCTTCCCTCGCCATTTTCTTGTCCACGTGGAACCGTCTAAATTCTAGCTAAATGGTGAATTCTTTATGGAAGGCAGTGGGTCTTATAAAAAAATGTCATAAATTAATAGATTAATGGAAAACGATACCCAAGCAAGAGAAGATTTGGTTGGTAGTAAAGCATTTCGATGAACTACCAAAGGTTAGTGGTGACAGTACTGTTGATACGAGTTATTTTCGTAGAATTGCAAGCGCGAAAAAAGATAAAAATACTATTATAAAACATCAAGCAGATGTCATGGATTTTTCTGACCAAAATATATCTTTTTTTTTTTAATAAGAAAAGAAATTCATTAAAACTTTAATGTAAGACTACATTCAGTTCTTCTCTAATTAGAGATTTCAACCAAGAAGGAAAATCTGCATTCCAGTATTGATCTAATCTTGCACTTCTAGCCCTCTTTGCTATGCTATTTTCCACTTCATTTGACTCTTTGTGCACAAATGTGCATTTCCATTCTCTAAAACCTACTAATAGACTTCTACAGTCTTGAATAACATTATTATTTGTCCATCTGACTTTGCCTACACTTCCATTTATTGCATCAACTACATTTAGACAGTCTCCTTCCATTTATGACCAAAATATATCATCAAGAATTATAACATTAGTTTGTTTACTACTCACAACATTGTGTCTTCTAATTTTGATGCTTTACATTTTCATAAGGTGGGAAGTGTCCAGAAGCTTTAGTTAGAAAGATATTTCAGTGAAGAGGAGATTTGGAGCGTCACCTAGCATTTTGGGGGATAATCAATCAATTTAAGTTTAATAAGGCTAGGCTCTCCTTTTTTCCAAAGCTTAGATGACAATCCTAAATGTGACGGAAAATTTGAAGGTATAAATAGAACAAAATCCAAACATATCAAACACAGCCTAAAGTTAAAACAGTGTATCCCCATTTAATGCCCCTGTTAAGAGATAAGGAAAATGCACAGTAATGGGCTAATGCAACCTACTTTTTATATGTTCTTGATTTTGTCTTTTACTCTTGATTTTATTTTATTTTTTGGAAACCCGATAGATTAAGATAAACTAGTCAGTGGTAGTAAGAGACTATGTGGATTTAAGGTTTACAAACAGAGTGTTTTGTGGCATAATATTTCCCAACCCTCTTTGTCAGTTTGAGTATTGAGTATATTTCCTGCCATCCTCACTAGGAATGGCATTAGTTATAGGCTTCCTTAGGAAGTTACAAGTTATAGTAGAAAAGTAATTTAAAGAGTCTGATAGAGAATTTAAAATAGCATTTCCTTGTTTTTGATCTGGTTTCCTGATTTTCCTTTTAATCCGTTGTTGAACTTCCTTATCTTCCACCTCCACATTGAGCTTCTTGATTCCATGAATTCTTGCTAGAGAAAGAGCACCCATAAACCCCCACCATCACATCTTCTTTGTAGCTGGAATTGGAGCCTCTGATTCCTGTTGTACCTATTATAGATCCATATTCATTCATTAGACACAACGAAATTCATGTTGTGTTGTTTATGTTGTTTCTACAAGAGTAACATCGGATAGTCCAACCGGGTTTTGGTGTAGATAATTGCAGATTATTTAACTGAGTAGGTGTTGGATTTCTCACAATCATATTCCTTATCTGGTTTGTAGCAGAGGTTCTATGTGATTTATTATCTGGGTTATGACTTCGATGGGGTTATGGAATATACCATTGAAGGTTTTATCATAGCGAGCCTTCCATATAAACCAATAGATTGTTGAACCTAATTGTGGGGATTCCACATCTAAGCCACTAGCATTTTCAGTTTCAAACCAAGACTTAAACCAGATATCCATAGACGAATTCTCCCCATTCACTCTTAAGCTCTCGCATCCTATCATGAACCAAATAGCTCTACTAAAACTGCACCTACACATGATATATTCTTGGGACTCATCCTCGAAAGTACACATAGGGCAGACAGGGGAGATTGATGGAATTCTCTCACTGAGATTTTTAGCAACTAGGAGAATATTGTGGATTGATTTCCACAGGAAAAGTTGAATCCTTGGAACCAGTTTAAGTTTCCAAAGCTTCTTCCAGATTGGCTTTCTCCTAATCTCAGATTCCACGATTTCATGCTCTTGTGTAAGGAAGTTATACACCTTTTTAACAGAAAGGTTTCCCCTGGCATTAGTGAGCCATGATAGATAATCCACGGTGCTGCCTATCTGCGGTATTTCAATACACATTATGTTTTGTACTACAGATGGTAGAATCACTTGTTGAAGGATGTCTAGATTCCAAGTATTGGTTGTCTGGTCTATTAATTGATGAACATGAGTGAGGGTGTTTTGGATGATGCGTTTAGTATTCTCCGTGACTATGGGATTTGGAAAACTCAGGGGAATCCATTTGTGGTTCCAAATTTGGATATCTCTTTCGTCACCCACAGTTCATCTAGCATTTTCTTTTAGGATTTGCAAACCTTTCCATAAGCCTTTCCAGAGCCACGAGCTGTTATATGGCATTTTAGATTTTAAAAAGAAAGAGTTGTCCCTAAAATATTTTTCCTCTAGAGTTTTAGTCCACAGAGCATCCTTTTTTTTTAATCAATTTTCATCCTACTTTAATGATCATTGCCATATTGAATTGAGAGTATCTCTTAAAACCCAATCCTCCATTAATTCGGGTTCTACAGACAGATTTCCATTTGAAGAGACAAAGGCCTTTTTTGTTTTCTTTTTTATATCTCCACCAGAAGGCTCTGTTGAGGGCATCCATTTTCTTGGTGATAGTTTTAGGAATGCCGAAACACGTCATTTGGTATGTGGCCATAGAGTCCTGCAGCATCGATCAAAATACTCCTCCACCCAGTCAGTCTACCTTTTAGTTTCCCGAGTAGAGGATCAATTTTTTAATTTCGGATATGTGGGTTAAGAGAAGAAGCCCCAAATACTTGTCTTCGAGTTTTATTCTCCCCACTCCCATGATTTATATTATTTCTCTATCTTCTTTGTTACTGACACTCTTCCGAAAAAAGATACCTAACTTAGCATAATTTATAAGCTGGCCGGAACCCTTACTGAAATATTCAAGAGTTTCTAGCAGTTTTTTGCTCTCTTTTTTTCATAGCTCTAGCGAAATTTAGACATTCGTCGGTGAAAAGGAGATGTGCTAGGAGGGGGCCGTGGGACTAACTTTTATCCCATAAATTAATCCATTATCCTCAGCTTCACGAATGACCTTCGACCGTGGAGGATGAGAAGTTGTCGGTTTTCCTCTTTGTTGATGAGAGAAAACGATTTGCTGGTTTTTTAGGAAAGTGATGAGACACTCGAGCGGGCGGGGACTCCTCGACCTAGCAAATTTCTTAAACCTTTTTCAAACAGATGCACTGCACGGGAGTGCTTTGAGTTCGAGAGATCAATCTGTAGGACTCCGGCCTAAACCAATACAATGGTCGTTCCAAAGTCAATTCGGTCACAAAGAGGGATGAGGGTCGATCTGTAGGAGGGAAGCTGAGAAGTGTGTGAGATCAATGATGATCGAGGATTGTGGATGTGTTGGAGATTTCTGCAAGTGAACTGTTGAGTTCGAGTAAGTTCTGATTGATTGATTGAATTCTGCTCTGTTGAGAGTTCTTGTTCAGATGAGAATTTTTTCTTAGACGATGATTCTTGGTTGTTCAATCATGGATTCAGAGACTTATTTATATTGCAAGAATAATAGACACATTGATCGCAGTAAGTGTGACAGTTGCTGGAGTGAAAGGGTGGGAAAGTGGGAAATCGTGGTTAAACCAGTCCCATGTCGTGCGGAGACTGGGTTGATTGTCCATCCACTACTATGCTAACTCCCTCAACTGCTTGCACGGCTTACTCACATTTCTCATAGTGGGTGTACACACGTGCCGTGTGCCGCAAGACCAAAACCCTAGTTAATATCCCCCCATGTGACGTGATTGATATCTCATGAATGTGGAGTGTGAAAGGCAGACGTGTATTCAATTAGTCAATTGTTGACTGATAGGATTTCGGAATACCCTATATATATATAATAACCGCAATCGCACGGTGTCTAACTAGTAAACAGAGGCAAGTACGGGTCGTACCCACGAGGAGCGGTGGAAATATTGTAATCAATATCTCTAATCAACTAACCAACAATGATGTTTTTGGATTTTTGAAAGAGTAATAACAAAAAAATAAACTAAACGAATAAAGTAAATTCAATGCGAAAGACGGTAACCAGGGTTTATAGTATCCACCACTATTTCTATTCAAGCACTGAAAAGAAACATAATTCATGAAATAATTATTGTTCATTCTATCGACATCACCTATTATGTGTTTTAGAGTCGCAAATATCACTAGTATACCCTAAGCATGGCACATCAAAAGACTAAATCCAAGCATGAACTATCAAATTGCATCAGCGAGAAAATTATACGAAACTAAATTTAGGTCCTCAAATAATATCTGGCTATTCTAAGCATACCCAATCAAAGGATTTAACCCAAGCATGGAATATCAAATAAGTAGACAAATATATTTTCGATCCTAATAATTATGCACAAAGGTTATACAAAACCGGTGAAGCGACAACCCATATTTCGATTAATCAATAAATAAGATCATGAAATTAATTTATTCAAATCATAGTAGTCTTTTGCTAAATATTATTCAATTGAAAATAGCCTAGTACTCTTAAGTGGCTTCACATAAACCCTAGTTACATGGATTTAGCTAGACATGGCTTTCTCAAAAGCCATAAACAAATCAAAGTGAATCACTAGCAAATCAAAATGGAAACGAAATCACAAGAATCGCAAACCATTCTTTTCACTTTTTCGCCTCCTCCCTCTTCTGGTTCTCGACCTCTTCCCTTCCTTCAGTCTCCTTCTGTTCATTTAGACTGCTGCTCCAATCTGTCGTCAGTCCTCTCGGCCTCCACTTCCTTTGTTTCTATTCATCTATATATAGGTCCTGCGGAGGAAAATAAGACCTAGCGTATATTGCCAAAGCCCGGTCCAAATACCACCGCCTGGTGCATGCGAGTCTGCCAAGGCCCAACTGCAAACGCCCACTTTCTATCCCAAAATCCTCTGAATCTCGTCTACAATTCTCTAACTCAGGCCAAATCACCAGTTTTTATTCTCTGTCCGTCTAACTCCCGTCAACTTCCCCTTCTCACAGAGTCATCACCGCCCGATCAATCAATGGCAGCTGACTTTTCTTCTTGTCTGTTTCGTTCACTGCCAAGCTCAAACACGAGCTTCTTCCATCGATAATTCCATACTCTTTTCAGCATCGAGCACGAGGTCTTCTCCTTCGAACACATCATCAGCCAACGCCTTATCTCCCAATAGTTACAGCTCATGCATTTGCTCGAGCTCCAGCATGCTAAATTCAGGCCATCGTAACCAACACCATGTACCACAGCAAACTCCTCTTCGTTTCCTTCGCACAACTCCCATTCGATAACCACCAACACCATTTCAGTTACGAGAGCAAAAATCATTCTGAGCATACAAATCTCGACCACCAACTCTCTTGAACTCAACCACGGAAAAAATGACTAAGCCAATACACGAACAGAACTTTCTCCATCTTCCGGAACTTCTCAATGCATACCACTTACCCACGACAACGACTTATCCAGCTCAAGCTTGGTCATCGAATCATCACCTGCTTGATATATCCATCGTTAATCTGGAGATATTCTACCATCCAACCAAAACCAGCATTGTATACCACCAGTTTGATTCACTGCTCATGTTTCTTCCATGTCCATTCTTCTAAGTTTCAGTTCTCCATTACTTCGACCAGTACAAATATCAGCAGTACCATCTCGGGAAACACACACATCATCACTCCTTTGAAACTTCATTTTTCCTGTACTTCAGCTAAGCCTCCTAGTTCACGGCCATGGCAGCTAAAACCCAATCTCCTTGATATTTTAGTTTCTTCATTTGCTGGTATGTTGAGAAAACTTTCCCACTGCTTCAGTTATATCAACCATCACCAACTGCATCCATCATTGTTGCCATCTCAACCAACTCCGACCACTGCCTGCTACCAGTTCGAGCATCCAAAACCAACCAGCACCCATTCTTCTTCTCATCCAACGCCATTGCCTTTGTCTTTCATGCACAACACCAACTTTCAATCACCTGAACTTCTATAATCCTTCTCTAACCAAGTTGGTTGATCTGCTGACCATGCATTCACCTGCCTTCCCTCTACTCAGACTTCTCTTTTCAATACGATAAGAACAACAGATGTTCTTCTTTCACAGTACCACTAACACATAAGTAAAGGTGGTGAAGCCACGTCCACACTTTCCATTCTGTTCATCCACCCATGCCACTTTTTGGTAACTCACTACCCTGGTGCTTCACGTGCCTGAAGTAAACAAATAAAATTCTTTGTTTCTTTGTTTTCATGTGTATCCTTCGCTGGCCGTGCGATGAATGTGTGGTGCACTAGCTTAAATGGTTAACTAGGAAGTTCATAGCCCATTAAGCTCTATGTTTTCTTGGCACAGTGAATTACCCCATTGATGCCATTTGCCGCAAATGCCACTATAACTCCCAGTTTAGCTAGTTATTTCTCCAGCGATCGGGTTCATTTGTACTTTCTACAAAAGCACTAAAATAATGTTATTAGCCAAAATATCGAGTCCTAGCTAATATAAATATGGGTATAAAATGTAGCACTTACGTGCTTATCACTAGACGATGAGTCTTAGCCTTGATGAGTCGAGCATAATAAACGAATGTGGTATGCTATGGGACTCATGGATTGAGCATAAGGTGTCTGCTGAGGCACGCTCAGATGCTGAGTATTGATGAATTGTGATATATCATTTTACCAGTCGAGGTAATAATGATATTTTTGGAATTTGGATGATAGTCCGATGAGGTTGCTCGATCAAGTACTTATTCTGATATGTCGAGCATTCGATAGGAAATCAAGGATATTGTTGAATTATACAGAATGTTCAGTTCTGATCTAATATATGATCGAATGATGGATTAGAAATATTAGATGGTTGTCCGTTCAACCATATTGCTCAGTTGAGCAAAAATGTCGGCATCAGGACCAAACATTAAATTAGAATATTGATTGCTGGATCATAGAATTCTCGAATGTTGATAGTTGAATCAACATGAAGAATATTGCTCGGTCGAGCAATTGATAATTAAATCAATGAGTTTTGAACCCAGTTGATTATGTATTTTGCTAACTTAAGCAATTTAGTGTACGCAAAATAAATATTGCTAGTTTAAGCAAATATTGCTCGATTCATGAATTATTGGTAGCGGACCCAATAAAATATTAATCAAAATACTGGTAGCTAGACCGAATATTATATAATTAATTAGGATGTCGATTACTGGATCGGCATAAAATTATCATTGTTTAAACTTGCTCAGAATTATGATTTGCAGAGCATTTGGTTTGAAACCCTAATTTTGATCGATTGTTGATCAATTAAAGATTTACTGAAAATCAACCAGTGAGTGATAGAGGGACCGGCTACATGGGATGATGGCCCGACCATGTAGCGCCCAGGTGCTCGAATGAGCGTATACCAAATTCCTTTGCAGACCAGTTGGTGAAAAGATGATTAAATGCTCATTTAGTCATTATTAAAATAGTGCTCGTCTGAGCATTAGGTGATAAAACCTAATTTTGGAGAGATGAGGACCAGCCAAGGGTTATGAGACCGGCCCTTGTTGGTCGTGGGACCAACTGATGGTCGCTCAATTAAATTCCAAGTTGTTTGGAAAGAGTTTGAACCCAATATGAGCTAATTAGGTCAAAATCATAAAAGGATGTGGGACCGGCTTCTTGCAAGCCAAAGGGTCGACCTTGGTTGGTCAAGGTAGCATGCCCGTGTCACCATATTTCCCGTGATTAATTTTGGTATTTTTCTTGTGCGTGTTCGAGCAATATCTTGTATTTTCTGAAGAGTTTGATCTTGACTGAAACTCTTGATTTTGCCTGAATGAACAAGTAAAACTTTGCTCGTGCGATCAATATTTTGAGAATATTAAAATAATAATATTTTAATATTTTCCGTGAGAAGTCCAGATGGTCGTGTGACCATTTGACTTTTTGGCTTTTTGATAGTTTGAGCATATTTGAGAAATATGGAAAAATTAGGTGTTTTGCTCAAACGGGGAAGTTTCATGAGATGACGGAAGAAATAATAATAATAAAATAAGGAATTAGGGAGGTGTGGGACCGGCCATGGCCAAGGCATGGCCGTCCGTCCCGTGTACCCGGTCCCGTGCTCTTCCTATTTTATATTATTATTTTCATCATGTGAGGAAATATGGAGAAACTAAGAGTTTTGCTCAAATGAGGAAGTTTGCTCAAACAAGGAGTTTTCATGAGACAAGTAAATAATAAAAATAAAATAAGAGGAGAGGCGGTACCGGCCACGACGGCATGATCGGCCGGCCGGTGGGCTCAGTCCCGTGCGCCACTTGTCTATTTTATTTTATATTATTTTCTTTCCCTATTTTGCATAGGTTTCCTCGTTCGTCCATATTTTTGAATGCTCGTTTATGCATTTGGGTGCTCGTTCATGCATTATTGTTAAGTACACTCGCACCATTTTTTCAGGGCTTCCTCAGTGCTGGCTCAAATGCCCAAAAGTGAATATTTATTACTAATCCATGGAATTCAGCTGAGAATAAGCCATGAAACAAAGTAATAAAATTGGTTGAATATCTATTACTAATTCATGGAATCCAGCTGAGGATAAGCCATAAAACGGAGTAATGAGATGAAATAGATTATCTATTACTAATTCATGGACTCCAGCTGAGGATAAGCCATGAAACGGAGTAATGAGATAAAATAGATTATTTTCTAGGAATTCAATTGATGAATGCGCTCTAGAATTAATCTATCAATTTCTCTATACTAGCATGCAATATGTCTAGGAGCATTTATTCAAGAATGAGGTATGAGATGGTACAAACATCATACTCGTTCTGAATATTAGTTCTGTATAGCCAGGGAAGAACATTGTGACATCCTGAAGAAGTTAATGCTCTATACTAGCATGCAATATGTCTAGGAGCCTTCCAATCATTGAGATTCTATACATGTTCACTCTATATAGTCAGGGAACATTGTGAAATCTGAAGACGTTAACGCTCTAAACTAGCATGCAATATGTCTAGGAGCCGTCCAATCATTTTGATTTTATATAGAAGTGTTGATGAAATATGCGAAGTGTCGAAAGCTCAGCTGAGAGGCTTTACGAATCACATATTCATTCCTGCTCTGAGAGGATGTACGCTCAGTCAGAGATATGACATGAGCTTTCACGTCTGAATCCTAAAATATGAATTTAACATACGTGTCTGAAGCCATGTCAGAAATATGCAAAATTATGATTTTACGATTTTAACCTTTTACGAAAATCCACCATCAACATTAAGTCCCCTGCTTAGTGAGGGACAATCATGTTCCACAGTAAGCACTAGATGGTGATTTTTCTGATTACAAACAAAATAAGTAGTTGAACTTAGTCGTAACAGATGTTACCAGAATTCTCGATTTGCTCCAATGTCGCGCGCGAGCAATAGCTTGAATAAGAACGCTGGTAGTATGATAGAGCGTAGTCCAGTGAGTGTGGAGAGATAAGACACTACTGATTTTGGTGGTCAAATGCCCAATTTTGGTCGGTTTAGCGTTTACGGGCCCGACCCAAAAAGGAATCCTTATTTAGTTAGGTTTTGGAAATAAAAATTGTTATGAAAGGGAAGAAACCCTTTTTTTTTAAATTCATTTTGACCGATCAAGCACCTCTCTTATTCATCTCCCCCTCACGTTCGAGCAGTAAAGTAAAATAAGATTCCGTCGGAGCTCTCGCCGCCGACAGACGTCGATCACCGTCCAGCCAAGTTCCGGCAGGCAGCACCGATCATGTTAGAATTTTTTATTTTTTTTATGTTCGTTCATGATTTGTTTTAAAAAAATTCCATATATGTATATATGCATGCGTGAATTTTCATAAAAGTTTGTTTTAGGAAACGAACGTTCGTCCGTCCGTCCGTTAGTTTAAGAAACGAATAATAATCCCTAATATAAGAGAGGTACATATTTTCGTATAGACATGATCTAACTGTGGTGAAGAAAATTTTGTCTATGAGCTTTCATGAAAACAAAATTTTATTTTTAATATGTGACCTTTCACAAAATAGGATAAACTCATGTTTCAAAGGTGGACGCTCATTCGAGCGAAAAAAATTTTTATTTTATTTTATTTACTCACGTTTTTTTGTTTTTTTTTTAAATTGCATTTTGTTTTCGAACAATTGTTGAAAATAGATAACTATTTGTGATAAATAATATCTTTACATGAGTTTTCACAATTTGATAGTGGATGGTCACACAGTAGAAAATCAATGGATGTTCACACGGTGAAAAACTATGTGAATCGTTCACGGTTTTATAAAAAATTAGTGGATGTTCACACAGTAGAGAATTACGTGAGTCGTTCACAATTTTATAAAATCAAGTTTTGATTTTGAATAATGAATTTTGCTCGTCTTTGCAGGTTTAAAAAAACGAGCAAGTTCTCGCATTATAATCACTACTATTAGTGAAATTGTAAACAGGTAAGAGTTGAATTGTTACCGTTTTCGTAGACGTTGATGTGAGCATCCTTATTACTCCATTATTGCATAATTTCATTGGTTTGCTGAAATTTGCGTCTTATATGAACGATATATTGAAGTTGAAATGTTGTATGGATGTCACAACTACTCTTGCAGAGATGTCTTATCCCGGCCATGATGATACTTCCGGGGATGATACATCCGTGGACGAGATTTTCATTGATGGAGAAGAAGAAGAAGAAGCACCTGGAATTAAAAACATTCCGAACACGGATGATGACTTCTTTGTGATCCAGTATAGACCTGAAAAGCGTCTCCCAGGTTCTTCATTTCGGCTTCTCATAAATCCGAGGGAAATTACTCATAGAAAGTTGGTGTCTCCTCAAGCAATAATTCGATTCTATCTGCAAGGAGTACACTATGCTGCTTCACTTATAAAATTCAAGCTTTCCCGAAAACCTTTTGCAGAATTTTCTGGATGTGCGAGACACATGTTGGGTTATGATCGCGTTCGAGCTATGTTGGACCTTGCACAGGTGACGAAAGCTATTCAAGCATATGCAGACCTATTCATTTACCATAATGTACGAGGTATGGTAGCTTTTCCCGCTCGCTGGTGTATTCCTACTCATACTTTCATACGCAGATGAGGGGAATTTACCATCACTTTGGAGGATGTAGCTGTTTTGTTGCATCTTCCAGTGACGGATAATTTTCCTGAAGGACTTTCAGCAAAGGACACTGCAATGTCTGACATCTTGACAGCTAAGATGCATGGCCTTAATAAATTATCCAGCAAATTTTGTTATGCTCAATGGTTAAGGTATTGGTGGCCAAGAGATAGGGTTCCTGACAGGCCTGTCGACGGTACATTAACCATTGATGTTTTCTTATGCATGTGGCTGTCCAGAGACGTGCTCAAACATAGTGGACACTTGTTTGTGATTCCTTTTGCCATTAAGATGGCTCAAGGTGAGAAACTTCCCATCGGTATCATGTTCTTGGGTTCGCTATTCTCCAATTTAGACTCCTTAGTCGTAGATTCCAGCGTTTCTAATGGCTTTATGAAGATTGAATCGTATGTTAATTCAATGTTTCTTCAAGCATTACTGTTGGAATGGTTCAGAAATTATGCACCCGTTCCTCGTAGTTTCTTGCAAGGGCCAAATGTTGATGCACACCATGCCTTCCATGAGAAAGATAACGCTAGAATCATGGGTTGGTCCACAAAACAGCCTCGGTCGAAGACACGCCTCACTGATTTGTTAGACAACGAGTCTGAATTTACTTTTCGTCCATGGGTGTCGGTTCCTCCTTGCGTCTCACAATTGATCACTTTTAACGCTGAAGAAAATATCACTTTGGAATCCGGTACAGGCAGGAGTGCTGGTGAGAGATCTTTTATGCTGAGTTGTACTCCTGGTCATTTAGTATCTGTAATATAAGGAAACTTTCTTGTGGAAGAATATAATATCAATATAGCGGCTCGACAAATGGGTCTTGATCAGTATGTTCCAAATTTTCGGAAGAGTAAGCCACCGGTCGAGCAACTTAAGATTTCTTTAGATTGTACACATATGAATGGACGTGAATATCTGCTCCCTTGTTCTGACCGAGTCGCCTATGAAACTCCGGGTTATATAGACTTCTGGAATCAGCAACTTGAGCGTTTGCATAGTTTCGTAATGGCTATTCAACCTTTGGTACAAGAACCTCCTACTACTGAGATGATTTCTTCTCGAACGAGGTTGAAGTATCCCTCTGGTGGTGATAAATGAAAAACACTTCCAGGATGTTCACAAGTAAGTATTCTTCTTATGGTTTTTGTAAAGATATGACAATCGCTTCTTAACCATTTTATTAACTTTTACCACAGGATGGTCGTGTTTTGAGACCTCGGATCGATGTGGACTTCATGGAAGTGGAAGAAAGTCCCCATGGCGTAGAAATCAAAAGTAAGGATTATAGGATGTTACCGAATACTGTAAAGTCCCAAGTTGTCTCTTTGGTGAGTCGTTAACCCTTCTTCTACCATGACTTTTTCCTTGTCCATGTAATTAGGATCACAAAACAAATGTTTGTTAATTCATTTTAGAATTTTGCTCCATCGAGCATTGATGGTCTTCAACTCGCTCCTGGGCAAGTAATACATGAATCCAGTACTATTGACGAAGAAGAAATCGTTGTAAGTATTTCTTTGCACAACCAATTATGATATTTCTTGAATGAAGTAATAATGATCGTTGTTGATATATCTAGGAGGAGATTATAATGGATAAGGAAGGTGCTGATGATTCTCATTCATCTTCGGAATATGGTGAGAAAGAAAATTCTCAAGAGTCGAAACCGAATGAAGGCAATAATGCTCCTAATGGTGACACCGGCAGTATTGATCCTTCGAACGGTTTAGAGACCACTCAAGTAAGTTTCCATCTTGTATTTTCTTCATATAAGTATAAAATTTCTGATTTGTGAATGAATGAATGAGAATCCATGTGAATGAATGAAAAGTATTGCCGAAATACATCACCAGAAAATTCAGAATTCAGGATTTTAGCAAAAACATTGTAGAATCTTCGTCCGACATCATATTTTTGCGATATACCCCAGTTTCTTATGCCCGGGAAATTTCTCAGCTTTACCAATGAAGATTTTTGAGTTTCGAGCATGTTTAGGGGTCGAAATCGATGAAACAGTAAACTTCCACGAAGTTTTCAGAAAATTTTCAGCTGTCATGTAGTTCGATGTTTCGGCCACATATTTTTGCTCGTTTATCAAATTGCTGTGAATTTTGGATATGTTGTAGAGAACATCCATACGAAGAGAATGCAATATGACTAAACCTTAGATTCCTTACTAATTGCTCCCATATTGCTATCTTATAAAGGGTAGTGTAAAATCTCCTCAGATGAGCTTGTTGTAAAATGCCTTTTTGTGACTTTTAAATTATTTGCTCGTGTCTTGAATGCATAATGAAGAACTTTGATGATGTTATATCACTTACATTCTGAATTTTATGATTGCCTTTGATTCCATGCTTGGAGTGCTCTAATCCCATGTAATCGTCATATTAGGTGCCAAATGATGAAGTTGAGGATAGCCGAGCTAATAATGATGACACGAGCAATGTTGTGAACCAAAATGATGATGCAAACATCTTCGCACTTCAGGGTCACGAGGATGCCGCTGCTGAAATTGTCGAGGAGGCTGAAACCCAAGTTGTTGTCGCTTCAGAGGTAGAGAAAACTGCTCCAATGGTCGAGACTCGTATGATCGTTCACGAATACCCAAATGCGAGGGTTGCTTTTGATCCTCCATTCAGCGAGCCACTTATGTATCATGAACTATTTGGTGGATTTAGTGTTCCCACCGGATATGCTAGCATGTATCAGAAAATATGGGAAAGCTCTGGTCATATTGTTGTTACCAAAGATCCCGAACGCGTTTACTTCTTGATAGTGCAAGTAGAAATTATCTTGCGTGTGATAGATGACATCCAAACCAGAGCTAGAAGCAATGTTTCCAAAGATGTACTTTTTTATTTGGAGTACCATTTGGAAAATTATGAGAGACTTGGTTTCAATATGAAGTGGCTTCGTCAGAAAATCGATGACATTAAGGAGGCATGTGAGAAGAATGTACCTTTTCCCCGTGATGTTGTGATGAATAAGGAGGCCAAGATTGCTAAGTTGACTGAAGAACTGGAGTTGGAGAAAGCAGCTTTGCATGGCTTGAAAGTTGCAGAAAAGCAAAAATCTTACTTTGTCGGTTTCTTTTAATATTTCTTCCATAATCTCTTGAACTTTAAACTTCTGAGAGATGTGAGGTTTTATTTTGGTTTTGATTTTTTGATTGGTTTTGGATAAGTGGATTGAGGATTTTCTTTTGGATTTGATAGAGATTTTCTTTAAGTAAAATGAACTTTGATAAATTATTGAATTCAAATACTGAATGCAAGTATTGCAAACGTTTTGGAGGAATTTAAAATACAGTGAAAGAAAACCCTAAATGCCAAACTCAGATGCTTTGGGCGTACATGCCTCGAGCATCTAACACCTCAAACGCTGAATGTCTCATGCGTCAAATGCCTTGAGAAAATTTTCTTGTATTACTGGCACATTTGTCTTGCCATCCATATTGACTAACTTGTAGTAGCCACCAGCAACAGACTTGGTAATCATAAAAGGTACTTCACAGTTGGAATTCTTTGCAGAATGAAGATTGCGTTTAGTTGCCTCGAGAACCAAATCTCCTTCGTGAAATTTGTTAGGTTTGATTATTCTTGCTCTGAATATCTTCTTACTGGTTCGGCATTCCTCTTATAGTGGGATTCCATGCTCGTTGGGTCATCAAAGCTTTCTGATCTTATGGTACATATGGACACTCACGCAAGGTTGTGGGAGAATACCCAAGATAGTGCTTAGACATCATTTTAGCAATGAGTGCCTCAGTGAGATGCTTGATTCGGAGAGGTTCCACATTCAACCACTTAGAAAAATATTGCTGAGGTGAGGTTACCCACTCATAGCGTCTTGCAATAACTAAATTGGTAACAGAGTTGAGTCCCCGGACTAGGAGGGCATGTTTGAAAGTAGATAATATGAGCGTATCAGGAGGAATGAGACTTTCCTGAACGAGAAACCTCTTGAGGAATTGCCAGTGCATCTTCTCCTGGTTTTTGTTTCAAATTCATCAGAGTTTTGAATTCCTCCAGGTGCTCTGACGATGAAGTGCCTATCATGTCTTCTGAATCAGAGCTTTCCACGTCAGAGAAATGTGCAACCAAAGGTATTTCTTCAGTAGTCATCTTTTCAGCATGGATCCACGTCCGTCCGAGGATCATGTGATATTCCAGATCCTCTCTGATTAGGTGAAACTTGGTTTCTGCTCAGGTTGAACCAATTTTCATTTTGAGAATGATATAGCCGTATGCATCTCTGAGTATTCCTTCGTGATCCCTAATTGAGATGGGAGCATGAGTAGCTTCTTGACGAGTGATGCATGCGTCTATAAGAGTCTTCAAAGGGATAACATTGAAAACAGTGCCAACTTCAACCAATGCTCTCTTGAATTCGTTTCGTTTGAGATGGATTGTGGTAAGAAGTCCCCAGTCGTATATCTCCTTGTCTGTGGCTGGAGGTTCAGGGAGCGTTTATGGAATGGATAAGCGTTTCCCTGACACTATGTGATTCAAAGCCATGAACATGTATTTTCTCTGAGCCTTTACAATTCGCATATATGCTCGATCAATGATTGAACTGCTTCTTTGACAGGTTACTCAGAGAGGGTGAAGGTCCTGATCGGGAGAGGATTTGTATGTACTCCCTCAGTCCCCAGTTCTCTTGAATCAACCTTTTCCTTAAAGATGCGCTATAGGACTCTGCAATCGCTTGTTGGGTGATTGACAAATCTATGGAAACGGCAATACCGAGGATTCTCCATTTCTTCCTCAGTCGGCTATTTCCTGACTAGGGCAATTTGATCGGACCGTCTTGAATCCGGACTTCTAATAATTCGATCACCTCTTCAATGGGAAAAGGAAAATCTGGGTCCTCCTGGTCGTTTTGCTGACACTGAGTCGGTGCTTGTGCATTTCGAGTTTGATTATCTTTCCTTAATGCTTTTACAGGAGCCTGGGATGTTAGAGAAGCGTTCTTGTGTTGTTTTGTCTTGGCTTTCCTTTTGCTCCCTTCAGCACCAACATTCGTGGAAGGTTGTAGATTGTATTTCTTGTTGATCAGGCGCCTGGTGCTGCCTCGAGTTTCCCGTGGTTCCTCGACTTTTATAGCTTTTGCTCTTTCCAGTAAGGCCGGCGCAGTAGTTGCTGACCGTTTGGCTGCTTCATGAAGCTCTCTTAGAAAGTCCGGAATCGAAGACTTTCCAGTAAATCTTTGTAAACTTGGATCATTCCATTGATGCACAAGTCTACAAGTTGTTGTTCAGTGACATTTGGGTCGTGACAATCTAAAGCCTGGACTCTAAATTTCTTCACATAATCGTTTGGATGCTCATTATTTTTCTGAAACATCCTTCCCAAATCAGAGAGAATAACTTGTTCCGAGACGAAGAAGTACTTCATGTAGAAAGCATTAATCATCTCTCCCCAACTGGTGATGCTTCCTGGTGCGATGTTGTTGTACCAGGTGTATGCCCTACCTGTCAGAGACTTTGAAAATTCCTTCAGACAGGCGACATGGTTGTGCTCATGTTCGCCCAATTATTCCAGAAACCGAGAAACATGCTTTCAAGCATTGCCTGTTCCATCATAAAGAGTGAATGTTGGAGAGGTATAACCCTTTGGAAGAGGAATCATTTGTGTAGTAGCAGAGTATGGAGGTTGGTGACGATGGACAGAGGATGTCTTATCTTTTCCACGATTCTCCAAGAGGCGCTCCAAATCTTCACGAGTGATGAAATTTGATGGTTCTTTCACTGGTGGATTGTCTGCAGCGCGGACTTCATCATCCTTCGGGACATGGATTGAGGAGATTTCAGGATCAGCAGTTGAGGATACTTCCTTGGCTTTCCCTTTCTCTTTCTGACTTACGTTGGGGCTGAGCTTGTTCAGGCAATAATTTGTCTGTGAGATTCTTGAGATGAGCGCATAGATCTTTCTGTGTTGTAGCCATGTCTATTTGATTCTTGGCGAAAATTTTCTGAATCTTTATGGGATCAGTTATAGTAGGTGGATTTCTCTGATTTCTTCAAGAGATCGACCAAAGAGAGGATTATTTCCGATGTTGGTTTGAGGAGGGGTGGTATCAGTAGCGCAACTATTGGAAGCGGGAGTGACTAGAGTACCACCATTACTGTTTAGTGCTAGCACCGTTTGGGATAGGATTTGTAACTGAACCTGACCTAAAATCAACCATTTTGACGAATTCAGATTGCGACCGAGAAATTAATCTCCCAATGTGGTCGCCAATCTGTTGATGGGAGAAAACAACTAGGAAAGTGAAGAGACGACTGTGTGGGCGGGGAATCCTCGACCGATAAAATTGCTTAAACCTTTTTCAAACAGATGCACTGCATGAGAGTACTTTGAGTTCGAGAGATCAATCTGTAGGACTTCGGCCTAAACCAAGACAATAGCCGTTCCAGAGTCAATTCGGTCACAAAGAGGGATGAGGGTCGATCTGTATAAGGGAAGCTGAGAAGTGTGTGAGATTAATGATGATCAAGGATTGTGGATGTGTTGGAGATTTCTGCAAGTGAATTGTTAAGTTCGAGTAAGTTCTGATTGATTGAATTCTACTCTGTTGAGAGTTCTTGTTTGGATGAGAATTCTTCCTTAGACGATGATTCTTGGTTGTTCAATCATGAATTCAGAGACTTATTTATATTGCAAAAATAATAGACACATTGATCCCAGTAAGTGTGGCAGTTGCTGGAGTGAAAAAGTGGAAAAGTGGGAAATCATGGTTAAACCAGTCCCATGTCGTGCGGAGACTGGGTTGATTGTCCATCCACTACTTTGATAACTCCCTCAAATGCTTGCACGACTTACTCACATTTCTCATCGTGCGTGTACACACGTGTCATAGGCCGCCAGACCAAAACCCTAGTTAATATTCCCCCATGTGATGTGATTGATGTCTCATGAATGTGGAGTCTGCAAGGCAGACGTGTATTTAATTAGTCAGTTGTTGACTTGACTAGACGATGAGTCTTAGCCTTGATGAGTTGAGCATAATGAACGAATGTGGTATGCTCTGGGACTCATGGATTGAGCATAAGGTGTCTGCTGAGACACACTCAGACGTTGAGTCTTAATGAATTGTGATATATCGTTTTACCAGTCGAGGTAGTAATGATATTTTAGGAATCTAGATGATCGTTCGATGAGGTTGCTCGATCAAGTACTTATTCTGATATGTCGAGTATTCGATAGGAAATTAGTGATATTGTTGAATTATACAGAATGTTCAGTTCTGTTTTAATATATGATCGAATGATGAATCAGAAATATTGGATGGTCGTCCGTTCGACCATATTGCTCAGTTGAGCAAAAATGTCGGCAGCAAGACCAAACATTAAATTAAAATATTGATTGTTGGATCAAAGCATTCTCGAATGTTGATAGTTGAATCAACATGAGGAATATTGCTCGGTCGAGCAATTGATAGTTAAATCAATGAGTTTTGAACCCAGTTGATTATGTATTTTGCTAACTTGAGCAATTTAGTGTAAGCAAAATAAATATTGCTAGTTTAAGCAAATATTGCTCATATGAGCAAATATTGTTCGTTTGAGCAAATATTGCTCGATTCATGAATTATTGGTAGCGGACCCAATAAAATATTAATTAAAATACTGGTAGCTAGACCGAATATTATATAATTAATTAGGATGTCGATTGCTGGATCGGCATAAAATTATCATTGTTTAAACTTGCTCAGAATTATGATTTGCAGAGCATTTGGCTTGAAACCCTAATTTTGATCGATTGTTGATCAATTAATGATTTACTGAAAATCAACCAGTGAGTGATAGAAGGACCGGATACATGGGATGATGGCCCGACCATGTAGCGCCCAGGTGCTCGAATGAGCGTATAACAAATTCCTTTGCAGACCAGTTGGTGAAAAGATGATTAAATGCTCGTTTAATCATTATTAAAATAGTGCTCGTCTGAGCATTATGTGGTAAAACCTAATTATGGAGATATGAGGACCGTCCAAGGGGTATGAGACCGGCCCTTGTTGGTCGTGGGACCAACTGATGGTCGCTCGATCAAATTCCAAGTTGTTTGGAAAGAGTTTGAACCCAATATGAGCTAATTAGGTCAAAATCATAAGTGGATGTGGGACCGGCTTCTTGCAAGCCAAAGGGCCGACCTTGGTTGGTCAAGGTAGAATTCCCATGTCACCATATTTCCCGTGATTAATTTTGGTATTTTCTGGTACGCGTTCGAGCAATATCTTGGATTTTCAGAAGAGTTTGATCTTGACTGAAACTCTTGATTTTGCCCGAATGAGCAAGTAAAACTTTGCTCGTGCGATAAATATTTTTAGAATATTAAAATAATGATATGTTAATATTTGTCGTGAGAAGCCCGGATGGTCGTGTAACCATTTGACTTTTTGGCTTTTTGATTGTTTGAGCATATTTGAGAAATATGGTAAAGTTAGGTTTTTTGCTCAAACGAGGGAGTTTCATGAGATGAGGGAAGAAATAATAATAATAAAATAAGGAAATAGGGAGGTGTGGGACCGGCCACGGCCAAGGCATGGCCGGCCGGCCCATGTGCCCGGTCCTGTGCTCTTCCTATTTTATATTATTATTTTCATCATGTGGGGAAATATGGAGAAACTAAGAGTTTTGCTTAAACGAGGAAGTTTGCTCAAACAAGGAGTTTTCATGAGATAAGGAAAATAATAAAATTGTTAAAAATAAAATAAAAGGAGAGGCGGGACCGGATGGCCGATGGGACCCGGTCCTGTGCGCCTCTTGTCTATTTTATTTTATATTATTCATTTTCCCTATTTTGCATAGATTTCCTCGTTTTTGAAGGTAATATTTTCCATCTCTTCTTGTTGAGTCATATTGCTCCATAGAGTTGAGTCCATACTCATAAGGTAATGTCATATTTTGATTATTTGGTCAGTTGACTATAAAATCACATTGTGGTTGTTGATATTATCTTCTATCCATACACTTATAAAATCACAAATCTCACTCAAACGTCCTACCAAATTGCTAATAGTGTTCCGAAATTTAATGACACGATGTGTGTGTCAAGACTTATTATGCTCATTGTGGAGTCTCCCTTCCTACCTGACTCTTAAGCAAGAAATTGGGACAAGTTCCAGGGGAATAGATAACAAGTTAAGAGGAATAGATATATAACAAGTTAAGATGGTTATATACACTTTAGATATTTCAATCCGATCATACCGTTGATATTTAAACTTAGATTCTTTTTGGCAAGATATCTATGTCTTCTAGAGAAATTTTCATATAAATATTTTGGGACATATTAGTCATCTCAATCAACATTCTCACTTTATCTATGATTCATGAGATGATGTTAAGAGAAAGTTAAAAGTCTTTTCAAGGGTTATAAACTTGAATATTCTTTTGTAAGAATGACTGTTTTTAGTAATTCTAAATCAAGTTTAGTATGCTTCGTTCGTGGACGGAATTTCTTCTTTGAAAATTACAGTTACGTACCGAAATTTCCATTGGATGAACATCTTTCCTATTTTTGGCTCTACTTTTTTTATTTTTGAAGAACTTCCAAAATTTGTTTTTAGAGTGACCATATATTGGTGATTCTTGAAAACCTTAAAAGAAAATTAGTTGAAAACTTGTCATATACCTAGGTGCTATTAGTAGTGGGTGCCTTTAATTTGAAATAGCGACAGGGTAGCCGTGAGTAATCATGGAGTAGTATTAGTAAATTTTGTGAGATATTAGGATATCGACATGTGTCGACCAGAGAGGGGGCTTCATTGAGATAGGGTTTCACTTGTCTTAAATATGTAAGAAATCTGTGTCATCGCGGCTATGATTAATGAATAAGAAACTAGATAGTATTTGTTCCAAATTTGGCTAGTTATCTTAACTAGAAGGCTGAAATCGTGAGGTTTGAGATTTATCTTCCATTTTTATGTGTTGATTGTAGTTAGAACATAATAATTGGTATTTAGAGTCGTTTCTTTTCCTGATTCATAATGGGAGGGAGAAGGAATCCAACTTGTAAAGACTTACATGATAAATACGATTCAGAACAAAAACTCGTTTCGAGTCTCGTAATTGATCACAATTAATGTGGACTTATCTACTACGATTGATTTACGTACTACTTGTGTTTGTTAGAGAATTTCTCGATCGAACTCGTAAGCGTTGCTATCTCAAGCTTGTTTGTCAAGTTTAGTTGATCAAAACTATAGTCTTGATTTCTAGTCTACCAATAGCTGTTTCGGGTTAGGATAGATTGTGTAGCTGACCTTTAGACTTCACATCGCTTACAACTGAAGACGAAGATCTACTGAAGAACTCGGAGGAACTTCATCAACAAAATGTATGTGGAGACTAAAACTTTTCTATCACTCAGAAAGTCTATTCAATTCTTACATATCTCCTATTGAGACAGTCGTATATGATATAGTCTTTCATATCATACATATTTGATATTTCGAGCTGAGTATAACTCGGTTATATATTTCTCGAAATATATTGGTAGCTTTCTGTCTTAGCTACATTCATCATCATTCTTGACTTCATGTCAAAAGATGATCATATGGAAATTGCCTTGAAACATCTTACATGATTTGTGTGAGACAATCATTTGATGTCAACTTGGAAAGTTTCGTATTGATCATTCAATCACTTGATAATTTATTATTATCTAAGGGTGTGTGTGAGACATCCATTGTCGTCTTCTAAGAATGTTTCAATCATTGAATTGGGAGTTTAGAGCTAAAACCTTTGTCTGGAAAACCATCACAGTATGCGTACGTAGGTACAAACTGTGTTGATAAGGTTCATGTATGGAAACCAGGTATGCGTACCCGTTTGCATATGGTAAAAACTGTGGAAGTCCAGGAACCAAGTATGCATACCCGTTTGCAAACAGTTTTACCTGAAGTTGGGTCTGTAACTACAGTATGCATACCTGTTCGCATACTGTTGGTCAAGACCAACTTTCCGGAACTTGAGTATGCTTATCATATTATGACCAGCTGTTGAGCGGGTCTACCTTAGGAATTTACTTTTATGATCAGCTGTTGAGCGGGACATCAAAAAAAAAAAACTCTAAATCTAAAAACAAATCCCCGGCAGCGGCGCCAAAAATTGATGCAATTTTAAATAGTGGTAAGAAATGAAGTTGTCGTTCACTCGGATTTGTATAGATTAAAGTTTTTAAAAATACTAAATAAATATATACAAAGATATTTAACAATGGGCGAGAGGTACTGGGACTAAGGATTTAGCCAATCTTTATAATATAAGGTTCACTTATTTATTCTCAACAATTTTAGCTCAAGAAATATAAACATGGACTCTATTTTTGCCAAGGTAGATTCTCAAAACATTGATTGTAAATGTTAAGCATGGGACATCAAATCACCTAAGCTAAGCATGACCCATCTAATCAAATGACAACCAATTTAATCAAATCATATTTCAATTAAGTTTAATGCAAAAGTCATAAAAAGAATAAAAATAAATTTACCCATGTATGAAGTTCGGCCTCCTCCGTCGTCCCAGTGTTGGGGTTTGACTCATCATGTCGAAAACACACTCAAAATATGTATTCATGGCTCAAAAAGTGTTTACAAGAAGAGAAAATAATGAAACAGGAAATATGCAACAGCACAGGTGCGTTACAGACCGACTGTTTCAACTCTCAACTGTTATAATGAAGATAATCGTTACAAATCTGAAGATAAATATTGCAGAAGAGGATGAAGAAACTGTTACAATGAAGATAAATGTTGCAAACCAGTTGAAGAAACTGTTACAACGAAGATAAATGTTGCAAACCAGTTGAAGAAACTGTTACAACCAGTTGAAGAAACCGTCGTTGTTTCCCTGTTCTTCACGAGCAGCAGCAGCAACAACAACAGAGTTCTGAAAACTCTTGATTCACGCCTCCTGAGCTCTCCTCTCGACCCCAAACTCTCTACACCCCTTCTATATGACCTGGGTAATCTATTTATACCCGAAATATGCATCGAATCTCCTCCATAACTTCAAAAAATCTTCTCTTTATTATTTTTATTCTCACGGCAATAATTTCCATTTTTTGATCTTCCACGCGCATGCAGCTGTATTTCTTTCATTCTATACCTTCTTCACGCTCCAGGATATCTATTGAGTCTTCCAAACACGTGCAGTACACGTTTAAATTTCTCACAACTCGTGCAAGCTCATGTTTTTCCTCCAACTCCCTGTTTGGATTAAAACAAGTTATCTAGCCAAATTTGATCGATAAAATCACCCATACTAGATTTCTATAGTCATATCACGTCTACCCACTAAGTTTCAGGGATTGAATCTCACTAAATCACGTCCAAACATCCGATTGAAATTCTGCCAGTGAAAGGGAATATTTTCCCGCCAAAAATATTTATTTGAATTTGAGAAGAACATGTCCTCCCCCTAATCCTGCACGGGTGTCCCTTTAGCACTTGTCTTATGGGGTGCAAATAGTAATTTTTGGGCGTAGATAGTAATTTTTCCGGGGTTCCTCCGACACATTTTTGGGTGCTTCCGGTGCATTTCTGGGGTGCCTTTAGTACTCTATCCTGGGGTGTAAAACACCACTTTTCGAGCCAATTTTTCCGCAAGAGCTTATTCCCTAGAAAAGACTTAAAACAACTTTATTAGAAATAAAATGAGTCCTAGATAATGTAGTTATGGGTGAAAATGCGTCACACTTACGTGCTTATCAATACCCGTTCGCATACTTGAGTGGTTCAAGTTCTAAAATTGGCAAAGTATGTTTTCATACTCATGAGCAAAATACATTATTATAATAAGGAATGCAATCTTTGCAAACCATGGGTTTAAATGTTCATGAATTGATTCTTTCGAATAAATCGATTTTGCTTTGATTCGTTCATGTATTTTACTATAAGATAATGAACAATTGAACAACTCTATGAAGAACACAATTAGATCCTTTGATTATCTTTGATCATCATAAGTTGATCTAGATGTGTTAGATGAATGTGGATTAGACAAAAGTTTTCATATAACTAACTTTGGTTAACTATTGTTGAACCAACGAATGTACACGTTTAGGTACGGTTGCCCATATCTAAATGAAGTATATTTCATTTGTGTGTGACAAGCTAAGTCCATCTAACAGTGGAGAGATATTGCTTTGGTTTGAAGCAAAATTTAGTTGCATCTTAAATCAGGATTTCATCTAACGATGAGTAATGAATGCTTTGTTTCTAAGCTAACTAAGCAAACCCTGATTTGAAGACTATATAAGGGAGAACTCTAGCAACTAGGAAACCTAATCCCACACCTCATGTGTGATACTAGTTGTGACTAGAGTCGATTCTCCTTTAACCTTGGGTTTATTCCAAAACCGTGTAGGTTAACGACTTAAAGACTTCATTGGGATTCTGAAGCCAGATCCAACTATTTTCTTTGTAGTTTTGTATTCTTATCTTACTTGTTCTATCGTATTGAGTACTATATTCTCTAAGATTAACTCGAGAATTATCTCCGATTGGTAAGATATAAAAAGTAATCACAAAGTTCTTCGTCTCATTCTTTGTGATTCTACAATAACTTGTTCTACTACCATATAATTAAGTTATTGTGAGGTGATTGATATTTCTAGGCTGTTCTTTGGGAATATAAGACCGGATTATCAATTGGTTCCTGTGCACCTTGATTTATCATAAGACGGAACAAAACTTCATAGGTATTTCTGTGGGAGACAGATTTATCTATCTTAATAGACTTTTCTGTGGGAGACAAATTGGTTTATAAGTCTTCGACTTTGGGTCGTAGCAACTCTTAGCTGTGGGTGAGATCAGCTAAGGGAATCAAGTGCGTAGAGTCCTGCTGGGATTCAGAGGCGTAAGGAACGTGATTATACCTTAATCAGTGTGAGATTGGTTAGGGCTCAACTACACTCCAGTCCGAAGTTAATCTTGTAGTAGGCTAGTGTCTGTAACGGCTTAATACAATGTGGTGTTCAATATGGACTAGGTCCCGGGGGTTTTCTGCATTTGCGGTTTCCTGGTTAGCAAAATTTCTGGTGTCTGTGTTATTTATTTTCCGCATTATATATGTTTATATAATTGAAATATCACAGGTTGTGCGTAGTCAATCAATTAGTAGATCCAACCTTTGGTTGTTGATTGAAATTGATTGATACTTGGATGTTGGTCTTTGGTACCATCCAAGTTATTTCTCATAATCAATCAGGCTCACAGATTCCTATCTGTTCGATTGTAGATTGATTTAGGAAATAAAGATATAACTCTTAGATACTTTTTCCGTGATTGAGTTTGACTGTCTAGTTGACTCTCTTGGATTTGTATTGGAGTTGTCCATACAGATTGTCTAGCGAAATAGTGGGTGTGGTTGTTAGACCCCTGCGTTTTCAGTGTTATTCCTATTATAAAGATAAAACAATAAAATGTGGAAAAGGAAAAACACAAAACACCAGAAGTTTTGTTAACAAGGAAAACTGTACTTGCTGGAAAACCCCGGGACCTCATCCATTTTTGAACACCAAACTGTATTAAATCGCTACCAAGACTAGCCTACTATCAGACTTCGTACTGAAATATAGTTAAAACCAATTTAACCCTCCAAGTAATTTAGCTGCAGTCATGCTCCTTATGTCTCTTGAACTTCGCAAGGCTTTATGGAATTAATTCCCTTAGCTGACATCCTTTATAGGCTAAGAATTTCTTCAACCTCAGTGAAGACTTTTAATAGCAATCTTCCCCTAACAGATAAGTCTATTTGATTTGCCTTCAACGTTTAAAAATCTATTTGCAATAGACAAAGATAGCAAACCTCACAAATCCGGAACACTTATACTCAGTTAGCTGGGAAGCCTGGATTATTAACAACCTCTCAAGAACAATCTTAAACAGATTAATAAAGAAGAGCTTTAGATATCTATCTTAAGGAATCACGAAGTCTGGGACAAAGAGAACTTTGTGGTTTCTATTTATTTATTTCTTGAAGGATATTGACTAAAACCTCGACAACAAAAAGAACAAAATCAGGATACACAAACTATCAAAGTAAATATAATCGGACTTGCCTTCACGAATCCCTAAGTGAAGTCTTTAAGTTGTAAACCTAATTTTGTTTGTCAAATGAACTCTATATTACTAGAGGACGACTCTACCAAACAACTATGACACGGATGTGTCAGAGATTGAATTTCCCAGTTTTTGAGTTTTTCTATTTATAACTTGTGATTCAAGCAAACAGTTTCTCAATTTAGAAAAAACTCTTGTTATGAGTTCATGAAAGTATGTGAGAAGTTTGTCATGAAATTACATAGAATAATATACATTATGGTCCAGGGTACCAAAACCATGTATAATGAAAGTTCATGAAAAGTATGTCATATGAACGTATAAGCAAATTCATGTTCATTTAGCACTTCAGACTTGAATCATGATACACATACACAAAGTGATTTGGTGATAAAATATGTCTTGGAGGTGTTCATGAGAGTTGTATCAATGCTAAACATATTCGTGAAAATAGTTCATGAACATCTGCTTAATTCGTACTTGGTAAGTATGCGAAAGGGTACGCGTACCTATGAACCAATTCGTGAATTCAGGGTGCTAATGTACGCGTACTGGGTATGCATACCTTAAGTTATTCACGAACTCAGGCTCTTGAGGTACACGCACCTCCCCCATTCATGAATTCATAACTCCATGGTATGCGTACTGGGCATGCGTATCCACCTACGTTTCAGAACAAAAAATATCTAAGGTACGGATACTAGTGTTAGAGCACTGCTCGGTCGAACTCGCAAGCGTTGCTATCTCAAGCTTGTTGTCAAGTTTAGTTGCCAAAACTATAAGTCTTGATTTCTAGTTTATTTATAGCTAAGTCTCGGATTAGGATAAAAAGAGTAGTTGAGCATTAGACTTCACGACGTTCATCGATTGAAGACGAAGAACTACTAAGGGGAACATGTGGAACTTTATCAACAAAAGGTATGTGGAGACTTGAACTCATCTACCACTCAAAAGTCTATCTACTTTATCTCCTATTTGAGACAAAAGTCGTACAACTATATAGACTTCGATTATACACATTTGATATTTCGAGCTGAGTTTAACTCGCTTACATATTTCTCGAAATATGTGTTGGTAAGCTTTCGCTTTAACCAAGTTCATCTTATATTCTTGACGAAAGTCAAAAGATGATCATGTGAAAATCGCCTTGTAACATCTTACATGATTTGTGTGAGACAGTCATTTGATGTAGACTCGGAATGTTTCGTATTGATCATTCGATCACTTGAAAATTGCTTTGAAGCTAATAGTTTGTGTGAGACAACTATTGTCGTCTTCCGAGAATGTTTTAATGATGGAAATGGGAGTTTAGAACACTTAACCATGATTGGATTATAAGCACAATATGCGTACTTGCATATGTGTTGATCCAAGACCGGAACTTAGTATGCATACCCGTATGCGTACTGGTTGGTCAGGTAAAGTTCGGGAGCTAGAGTATGCGTACATGTACGCGTACTGGAGAAGTTAGTTGACGTCCTGGTACTAGAGTATGCGTACGTATACGTGTACTGGTTTCAACTGAAGTTTGGAAGTGTACGACAGTATGCGTACCCGTTTGCATACTGGCGAACACAGTCCAAGTCCGGCTACTTAGGTATGCGTACCCGTTTGCATACTTAAGTGGGTTATAAAATCGGTTTGTTCATGAACAAATACATTTATAAATTAAGGAATGCAATCTTTTGCAAACCGTGGCTATAATGTTCATGAATTGATTCGAGTGAATCAAAATCGATTTTGCTTCAATTGTGTCTTGTATACTTCTATGAGAATATAAACAATTGAACAACTCTAGAACTAGTTTCATTTGAGTCATTTGAACTAGTTATGGTTAAGATGAATATGGTTGATATGAAAGTATTCATATGGCTAACTTCGGTTAACTATTGTTGAGCCAACAAGGTGTACACGTTTAAGTATGGTTACCCATATCTAAATGAAGTCACTTTTCATTTGTGTGTAACAAGCTAAGTTCTATCTAATGGTTGAAAGATATTAGCTTGAGTCTAATCAGGTTTTCATCTAACGGTGAATATTGAATGCTTTGCTACCAAGGTAACATTGATTGCAAACCCTGATTTGAAGACTATATAAAGGAGAACTCCAGCAACTGGGAAACCTAATCCCCACACCTCTTGTGTGATACTAGAGTCAACTAGAGTCGATTATCCTTTAACCTTAGGTTTTTCACGAAACCCTGTAGGTTAACGACTTGAAGACTTCATTGGGGTTGTGAAGCCAGACCCAACTATTTTCTCTGTAGTTGCGTGTTCTGATTTGCTGTTTTCTATCGTATTGAGTACTATCTTCTCTAAGATTTGCTCGAGATTTATTCTCCGTTAGGCAAGATAAAAAGTAGTTACAAACATCTTCGTCTCATCGTTTGTGATTCCACAATATCTTGTTTCGCTACCACTCGATTAAGATTATTGTGAGGTGATTGATATTTCTAGGCTGTTCTTCGAGAATATAAGTCCGGTATATCAATTGGTTCCTGTTCACCTTGATTTATCAAAAGACGGAACAAAAACTTATAGGTATTTCTGTTGGAGATAGATTTATCTATTCAATAGACTTTTCTGTGTGAGACAGATTGGTTTATTAAGTCTTCGACTTTGGGTCGTAGTAACTCTTAGTTGTGGGTGAGATCAGCTAAGGGAATCAAGTGCGTAGAGTCCTGCTGGTATTCATAGTCGTAAGGAACGTGACTGTACCTTGATCAGTGTGAGATTGGTTAGGGCTCAACTACATTCCAGTCAGAAGTTAACTTGGAGTAGGATAGTGTCTATAGCGGCTTAATACAGTGTGGTGTTCAAATCTGGACTAGGTCCCAGGGTTTTTCTGCATTTGCGGTTTCCTCGTTAACAAAATTTATGGTGTCTGTGTTATTTCTTTTCCGCATTATATTTTTATATAATTGAAATATCACAGGTTGTGTGTAAGTTCAATCAAGTTATTTCTTAAATTCAATCAGGCCGGCTCGCAAATTCATATTTGTTTGATTGCAGATTGAATTGAGAAATTGAGATATAACTCTTGGATATACTTTTCTTAAGATTGAGTCTGACTGTCTAGTGGATTCTCTTGAAAGTATATTGGAGTTAGTCCATACAGATTGCTAAGCGAAATATTGGGTGTGGTTGTTAGACCCCCGCTTTTTCAACTAGGTATGCGTACCTATCGTGTGTCCAGATTTCAGTATTTCTGGAAACCCTCTTTTGATGTTTTGAAATATTCCTAATTCCCATAGATATAAATATCATCTATTTGACATAAAAATAGTTCTTGAACAATAAATTATTTTTAACTAAGATTGTTAATAGGCCTGTCAATGGATATCCGTAATCCGTTAGACGTTTCCGAATATCCTTAATCCATTAGGTTAATATCTGTCATAACGATTATAGGATATCCGGTTCCGATAACGTATCAGATATTTCTCTGTTAACGAAACGGTACCGGTTAAGGGAGTTTCCGTTAGCCTTATATCCGATATCCGATAACCTGTGTACTGCACGTGCAAATTCCTATACCTAGCCTATACCCTTCGCAGAAAACTCATTCTATTCTCATTCAGTTGACACAAAAGAGAGGAAAGAGAGAAGAAAAACTAGGGCAAACTCATTCTCTTCTCAATTCAGTGAAAATCATTTTCTCCTCTATTCCAAAATTCCAATTATGTGTGATTAAACTAGGATTTTCTTCTTCTCTTTGTTTTGAGCTCAATTTCGATCTTAAAAACTCAATTTTCAATTTAGGGTTTCTGAAATTAGAGCATCTCAATTACATATTTTTGAAATTAATCATGTCCCAAAGCGAAAGAGCATCAAACCATGTTGGTTCCTCAATCACTCACATTTACTGGCATCACAATTACCAGAACACACAGGCACAACCGTTCAAGGTTCAGGAATTAACTCAACACCTGTTGTTGTTACACTTGCGATTCGTCCCAGAGAAGAAGTAGGAGTAAAAGTAGAGGAAGATCCAGTTGTAGCTGAAGAAAAGAAAAAACTACGTTCAACAAGGTCAGATGTATGGATTGATTTTGAAAGGTTAGTTGCAAAAAAGAAATTAAAAAAAATGAAGGAGGTTGGGATACTTATAGCTGAATGCAATCATTGTAAGAGGAGATTTGAAGCACCAAGTAACCAAGGAACCAGCCGCTTGCATTCCCATTTAGCTACCTGCAGAGAAAGGCCAGGGAATAAGCGTGGACAAAGAAAGATTACTTCAATCAAAACATGTAATGCACAAACTAAGTTAGCTAATTGGAAGTATGATGCTGATGCTACTAGGATACTTGTTGCCAAGATGATTGCTAAGCATGGTTATCCAATCACTATAGTTGAGCATCCATATTTTAGAGAATTTGTTAAGTCTCGGAATCCTGCTGCTAAGCTTTACACTAAGAATATAATTAGGGATGATATCATAAAAATAACTGTTGAGTTCAAACTGCAATTACAATAAAAATTTGACACAATAACATCTAAATGTAGTTTAAAAACGGATATGTGGACATGTAAGCATACAAAAGATGGTTATTGTTGTGTGACAATGCATTACATAGATGATGAATGAAAACTGATTAAGAAAACTCTTGCATACATTTTAGTGCCATCACCACATACTGGAGAAGTTTTAGCATATGTAGTGAAATCAGTACTCTAGATTGGAACATAGATAATAAACTTTTTGGCGTAGCTGCTGACAATGCTAGATCCAATGATGTTATGATGGCAAGTCTGAAGTCATGGCTTGATATCAAAGATTGTCTAGTTCTTAATGGGGATTTGTTCCAAATGAGGTGTAGCAATCATGTATTGCATTTGATTGTATTATGTGGAATGAAAGTAGTTGCTCCATTTATAGATGCAATTAGAGAGCGTGTGAAATATGTCAAGTCAAGTCACGCTAGAAAAGAGAGACATGCCCAAGTTAAGCTTCCTGCTAGAAGGTCTGTTGGTTTAGATGTGGATACCAAATGGAACTCCACCTTTAAGATGCTAAAGGATGCAATTGCTTTGAGACAAGCTTTTGTTAGGCTAGCTAATTTGGATAATGACTTCACTATAATTCCAAATTCTCAGGAGTGGCAACAAGGAATACATATATGTGAATGTTTGAAATTATTTAATGTGATTTCAACCAAATTTGCTGGGATTAAGTATCCCACATCAAATTTGTATTATAATGGGGTGCAAGAAGTTAATAAATGAATTAAGGGATGGGAATCAGGTGAGCATGAGTATATCAGAGACATGGGCAAGAATATGAGGTCAAAATTTGATAGCTATTGGAAATAAAGTAACCTGTTGATGGGCATTGGAGTTGTTTTAGATCCTAGGTATAAGGCTAGATGGTTGGAGTTTGTTTTGAAGAGAGTACATGGTGTGACCAACTATCAAACTCACTATAACAAATTTTAAAATTCACTCAATGCTCTTTTCTGTTCTTATGAAACCAACACTACAACTCCAGATTATTTTGATAATGAAATGAGTTCAGCTGGATTTGAGATTTCTGCAGCTACAACAACAACAAATGAATTTGGTTATAATGATTTTATGATGGAAAACACTATGTGTGAGGTTCATAAGTTAGAGTTGGAGATATATTTAGAGGAACCAGTTCTTCCTAAAGGCACATCCACTGAAGAATTGAGGTTTGATATCTTAAGTTGGTGGAAGAATCATGCTCCTAAGTTCCCAACTCTCAAAGATTGCTAGAGATGTATTGGTTGTTCCAGTGACAAGTGTAGCATCAAAATCAATGTTCAGTGTTGGTGGTAGAGTTCTCACACCTCACATGAGTTCATTAGCTCCAGAACTTGTTCAAGTATTGCTTTGCTTGGGTGATTGGCTGCCAGATCTCAGTCTCAGTGACAGTGATAGTTGTATTACTGATAAGTTGGTAACTTTCCTTTCATCTTATTCTTTCATTTCCTTTTATAGTTATTGCACTGCCAACTAAACTAACACTTTTGATTTTCTTTGAAAATGCAGATGTTAATGACTAAGGAGGAATGCATTTGCAGTTGGCAGTTGCACCGCAGGCTGCAACACATGGAGTTTCTTTGTTTTTTCTTTTGCAAGAACATGGAGTTTATTTGTTTTTTCTTTTGCAAGAACATCTGAACATGTAATTTGGTCCATTTGGAACATCTGTATGATTTTATTTTGTGTGGCATGGATATAGAATTGATAACTTGGTTGTTTTTAGATGAATTTGTGTTTGAATTTCAGGTATTTCTGTGTTCTGTGACATACCGGAACTTATCGGAAAATATTTGATATCCGATAAGTCCAACGTAACGGAATCGGAATTGAATTTCAGATTTCCGTCGGAACTTAACGAATATCAGATATCCGTTAATTTTTAACGTAACGGTAGCGGCTGATCCACTATCTGTTTCGTTAAGTGCCGTTGACAGCAATAATTGTTAAGAATTTATTACCATTATTAAGGAAAAGGTACTCTGTTTATCAAAATAATAATAAAAAATTAAAAAAAATAGTGTTGGTGCACAGACGGCCGAGATCTCCTCGATTTTCTCGGTTTCGGTCTAAAGCTAGACGAAATCTTCAATTCCGGCGAGACGATATTTCAGCGACAAAATCGCCTAACTCGGTCGATTTTTACTGAAATTTCGCTTCGATACTCCCGAGATTTAGCCCTAAAATGTGATATGGATGAAAAATCTCAAACTATATATTATTAAATAGGGAGAACAAGATGATAATTAGGAATGTTTTTAAATGGGTGTTAACATATCAAGCAGGTGATTACACAGCGGAAGGAGAAGGAAGCTTGCTTTTCGCATGCGGGTTTGATATGCCACAAAGTCTAAACTCTGAAGTTTAAAAGTCAATGATATCAAATACTCCTTTTAGAACAAACACTAACTAATATCTACGCTTGTTGGTAATGATCAGTGTGGATCTCCCTCCCCTTCTTAGTGTGTTTTGCACTGATAGACGGTGTATTGAGGATACTTATCGTATCTCAGTGGATGAAATTCGTGAAAGATGTCTGGTATAAAAATTATTGGTGTAGAATTTGAAACCGAAATTACACCTAGATTTGCAACCGAAATATCCCCGATACAAAGTTGTAACAGTGTCTCGGTCGAAATCCGAAACTAACTACATTGGTGCACACTCGTGCGTAGAATCCGACCCCGAAGCATTTTCTCTGAGTCTTGTCTCGAGTCTTGCCACCCAGCATTCCCGCCCAAAATATTGGTCTTCCCGGTTTTTTTCGCATAGAATGCAGACTAGTAGTAGCACGCGGGAGAAATTCCTTGCAGAGCAAAATTTCATCAAAGCAAAAAAAGTTTCTCCAAATTCCCTCACTCATAATTTCCTCGGAGATCCTCTGTGTCACTGTCATCAGCGTCACCAAACGAAGCAGCTGAAGAACAAATTTCCCAAAACCCTAAAACAACTATGGCTTCAACCTCTAATCGCCATGTCGAGGGTACTTCTGGCAGGATCAAAACAGCTTCTAGTAATATTTTCAATGATAATCAGGCTCTCGTCGGTGTAAGTCATTTATTTCAAAACCCTAACTGTAACCCTAACCCTCGCTTCCTATTTTATAAAATTTTGATACGTCACCTACGTGTTTCAGGAAATTAGGAAAGTTTCGACAATGATCAAAGGAGTAGCCGTCGATTTGGAGAAAGAGAATCGATCTCAAATGGTAAAATCTTATTTTTTCAACTCTGAATCCAATTTTCATGTTTTGATAAAGTTTTGTTTGTTTGAGTACACATTTGTGATAATGTAGGTGAAAGAGCTTGAAGATGCTGTCATCGATTTACTGAAAACATCGAATGATTGCGCACATTTCTCATTTGCAGTCCAAACTGTTGGGAATTCTTACCAACCTGGAGAAGGGGTAGATTTATCTCTCTCTATTCTCTTTTCCCCTTTGTTCCGGAATGCTAGTTTCTTACTTACTTGTTTGGTTTAATTACAGTTAACCGATTTTAAGAAGTTGTTTGACGAGGAAGAAACAAAAACAAAGGCTGCTAACCCTTTGAATCTTCAAAACAATTCATCTCTACGTCAGTTCAGAGAAGCTATTTGGGTAATTTCTCTCGCTCTTTCTTTTACCAGTTTTGCTATTTTAAGAGATCATAGTAAGAATCACTGACAAAGCACTGGATGAAGAAAATCCATCGTTTAACTTTTTTGAACACTAAGTGAGCTAAGAGAAGAATTTAGGTTTGAAGCTACAAATCTGAATGTAGCTTAACTAGATATGTAAGTTTGAACACTCCAATGCTGATCGTGTACTTACCTAGATTCCACACTGGTGGTGGAAGTCCTTGGATACACTCCTAAAGTTTTGTTAATTAGGACAAGAGTGGTATTACACTGAAACTAGTATCTCAGAATTCAGATTCTTCTTCTTTCTTTTTTTTGATAAAAAATTCAGTGGAGTTTATGGTTTGCAATGGCAGTCAATTTTGAGTGTCTGAGGTACCAATGGTAACTCGATATACATGTACTTATCTTCATTACGTTTTCATTTGATACTTGTCTTCATTACGTTTTCATTTGATTAAAGTGTTTACTTGTCCGGATTCTTGTTGCCACTGGGGATCACAGATTATCTGTTACATCCGTATATTCTTATCTCGGATTTTGCTTCTGTGGAATTTTATAAGGATTGTTTTGTTTTTTAACTTACTCATCTTAGAATTGCTCAACCAAGCTCCCGTTTGAGGCAGTTAAATTAATGTTTGGTAAATCAGGTCCAACTTGCAGAAATCATTCCATGATATCATAAATCATTAGGACCAATGACTAATCACAGTTGAGTTACTAATAGATAGAACCACAAGTGCTGCACTTGTGAGCTTCATCAGCTGCCAGTGCACTTTGGTGCAAATGGTCATTCAAGGAGCAGGCTGTGACTCATGATTTGTGTAATTTCAGCGCTCATTTGCCGACTAAGTTGCTAATTAGCGGTTGTTAGAGGAGTAATACTGGAGGAAACACCAATCAGCTTGACAAAGTTAAAACAGTATAATGAAGCGATCATGTTAGGACCTTTCTTTTCTACATGCGCACAGCAAAGATATCATTTAGATTTTATTTACTATCCAGCATATGTGTTTCCATTGTTCATATTTATTATTTCCTTTTTTTTTAATCACTTTTATATACTTGACACTCTGAACGGCTCCTCCACAGAATGTTCACCATGCAGGTCAGCCAATGCCTGGTGACGAACAGGAGGACATCGTAATGACAAGCACTCAGACCAGCATTTTAAATATCACATGTCCAGTAAGTGGAAAGCCTATTACTGAACTACAAGATCCTGTGCGGAGGTATGATATTCCCAAGCCTTTATTCCGTTACCTTATTTGCTTACCCATATATTATAATCTGCAAAGTATAGCATCCAAGTTATTAGTAGGTCGATTTAGTATCTCTTATTTGGAGTTCACAGACCGAAGAAACAGTTTCTTCACGTATTTATATTAATTTATCGGTAACTGTTCTAATCTAAATATCATCACGTAGGAGTGGTACAATTCTGTACTTGTTTTAGATGGAATATGAGTGAAACCATTGGGTGGATCATGGTGGATGAAGGAGCTACACAGTTCAAGTTGAGAATGAAATTGGCCGTCTCTAAGGAGACATGTATGCAATTGGCAAGTGACTCTGATAAACAGTATGCTCAGTTGCTGCTATTTGATCTCTAGATGTTGTGCGCTTTCAATAATAAGAACCCTTCCCCAGTCATATAACATAAGTGTATGAGCATGCGGTGTCATGTATTCCTTACTTACATGCTCCTTGCTGATTTAACCTTCTTCCAGGATATGTATACGATGGGGAATCAGTTCTCATTGGCAGATACAGATATTTATCCTCTAGTTTTACTTTTCAGATTTGTTGTGTCCAGGGTGCAGTGTCCAGAGCTGGCTTTAAGGGTGCAGACTGTGCAGTATCCAGTGTGTATGTATAGTAGGTCTAGAGCTGGCTTTAAGGGTTTCTGCACTAAAAAAAAGGAGATTTACAGTTTGTGTGGGACGAGATTACTCTTGGCCTCAGGATTCTTTGTGCTGTCCAACCATGAAATTTTCTGTAGAGGGTGTCATCTCTTGGGTATCCTTTGTGCTAATGTAGCCTATCAACCATAATAGTCATTCACACAACTCACAGAGTCGATATATTGCATATATAGATACATTCTAGCTTATATAAAAAAACGTCGTCTATATGTAGTGTGTGTCCGTACATCAGTTAGAGTGAGGAAGGAGGATTTCAACAGTGATTAACACCAGATCTATGACTTGGTTAATTATGTTAATGAACCCACAGATTATTCAAATTGATTCACTCCTTGCAGTCACTGTGTATATCTATATCAAAGAATTCTTTTCTAACATTGAAACTTTTGCCTTACTTTGTCTGGTGCAGTATGGATTGCAGACATATTTATGAAATGAAGGTCGTATTGCACTATATAAAGAAAGAAAGGCCACCTTGCAAGTGCCCTGTAGCAGGTAACTTTGGTTTCCAACAGTACTCTAGCCCTTTTTTTTTCCATTCATCCTTAGGTATGATACTGTGATCTGACTAGAATATGTGAGCCATATATAGCAAGATCATCCAATATACTCACTATACAATAACTTTGACTTCTTTCTTTTGAGTTTTTACATTGACCTTTTTTGGGGTGTGATTCTATAGGTTGCCCCAAGATATTGCAGGCTGAAAGAGTTGTCTGTGACCCACTATTGCTTCTTGATATTGATGAATATCGCTCAACCAATATCCAAACTGCAAGGCCAACTATTGTCGAAGATTTCACAGAGCTTGAGGAAGATGAATGAGTCCTACTTTTTCAGGATGAATGTAGTATGTGTCATGAACCCCCCCCCCCCCCCGTTACTATCAAAATCCTGTAATTGAACAGTTTATTGTTTCTGTTCCATGTTTCCTACTTGGAACTGTTTCTGTTCCATGTTTCCTACTTGGAACAAGAAGCATTGGTACCGTGAGTAATCACTTAAGAGTTTAATGGAAGATTAGCTTTGACATTAGACTGGTGGGAAGGTCGGAGGATTAATACAAGGATGGGGAAATAATTGTTTGGCCCTTTTTTAGGTGGTCCCAAGACTATTTGGTCCAACGGAAAAAGTCGTTTCCTATTTGGTCCATAATTATTTATTAAAAATATTAAGTGGACAAAAATATCATTTCGTACTGTTTCAGCTTTAATTTTCGTACTCTTCTATTTCTATAATTATTTGAGTTCATGCTCTCTGATGAACTCTGAACTTCCTCAAATATTCGTATAGGAGTTCATTCAATTTGATGAACTATCAGGCATCGGTCATGATTATGTAGATTTGAGTTCATTCTTTAAAGTGAACACCGAACAAAACTTCCACTATTTTTTTACAAAAAATAAAGTTCATTCTTTAAAGTGAACACCCAACAAAACTTCTACTATTTATGACAAAAAAAACAGAGTTCATTCTTTCTAATGAACACACAACAGAGCAAACCAAAATTCAAACTAGAACAGAGTTCATTCTTCAAAATGAACACCCAACAAAACTTTCATTATTATGAACAAAAAACGGAGTTCATTCTTTCAAATGAACACCCAATAAAACCTATATGAAAATAGAGTTCATTCTTACAATTGAACACCTAATAAAACCTATATGAAAATAAAGTTCATTCTTTCAAATAAACACACAACAAAACTTTCATTGTTATGGACAAAAAATAGAGTTCATTCTTTCGAATGAACACCAAATAAAGATTTAAAAACGGAGTTCATTCTTTAAATGAACACACAACAAAAACAGAGTTCATTCTTTAGAATGAACACCTAATAAAAAGATCTAAAAACGAAGTTCATTCTTCAAATCTTCAACAGCAGCAACAGTAGCAAAGAAGAAGAACACAAAAGATCTTCATCGTTCATCATCGTCTTCATCGTCAAAACCTAGAAAAAACGGAAGAAAAAGAATTTTTTCATCATCGTCATCATCATCATCATCTTCATCATCATAATCATCATCATCATCGTCATCATCATCATCTTCAACACGAGTTCATCTCCGATTTCTATAATCCACGAGTTCATCTCCGATTTTTATAATCAAATAAAAATCTCCGTAATCAAAAATCAAAATCTTTGTAATAAAAAACAAAATCGGTCTCTATAATCAAATCAAATCAAATCGATCTTTAAAAATAAATCTTCATCTTTAATCTTCAACAGTAGCAGAAAGAATAAAAGATGAAAGAAAAAAGAAGAAGGAAAAAAAAAAATCTGGAAAAAGAGTGGAGCTAACTTCTTTTGGGATTTTTAAATCACAACATCCCAAATTGCAGCATTTCTAGTTTGAGCTCCAACTGACATTCCAAGATACTTGAGAGGTAGCTTCTCAATCTTGCAGTTTAGTATTGCTGCAATGGCTTCAATTTTGTCATCTGCTCCTATACTTATCACTGGGCTTTTATTGAAATTCACCTTCAATCCACTGATGGCTTCAAAGATTTGTAAAATCATAACCAGGTTCTCAGCTTCATTTTTATTACCATTTAGGAATACTAAAGTATCATCACCATACTACAGGTGAGAAATCTGAACTGAATTCATTGAGAACCCAGAAATCATATTGAGCTGGACTGCATTATTCATCAATTTTGTAAAAATTTATGCCACTAGTATAAACAGAAAGAGAGAGAGTGGATCTCCCTGTTTGATTTGCAGGTTAGCTTCCATCAACCAATATTGAATGTTGTGCTGAAGATACACACCAATGCATCCAATTAATCCACTTATCTCCAAAGCCTGAGAATTTTAGCACATTACTTAAAGTTTGCCAACTCACAATGTCAAAGGCTTTTTGAATATCTAATTTGCATAAAATTCCTGGTTGTTTTGATTTGAATATGGAATCAATCAAATCACTTGCAATTAAAATTCCATCCAAAATTTGTCTATCTGCAATGAAAGCCCCTTGATTTTATGAAATCATTTTTGGTAAGATCTTCTTGAATCTCAGAGCTAGCACCTTTGATATGACTTTGTAGATACTACTTACAAGACTTATTAGTGTGAATTCTTGAGGAGTGCCTACTTGCTCTTTCTTTGGAATTAGACTTATGAAAGACACATTTGTTCTCCAATCAAGCTTCCGTTCCTTCTCAAATTCTTTTATTACTGCCATAAAATCTTCTTTTATCACCTCCCACGCTATTTTATAAAATTCCATATTGTACCTATCTGGGCCAGGTGATTTGTTGTTCTTAAAATGTTTGATTACCATCCAAACTTCATTAGCTGATATTTCTTTCTTTATTTCCACTTTTTCCTCTTCTGTGATTTTTATGAAAAAGTCTTCATTTTATTTGTGGCCTTGTTTGATGCTTGTCCTGAAATAAGTTGGAGAAATAGTTTGAGATTCCTTCTTTGATATCATCTTGACTAAAGTCATCTTCCCCATTAATCACCAATTTTTGTATTGTATTTCTTCTTCTTCTCCCATTAGCTAGAGTATGAAAGTACTTTGTGTTGGCATCTCCTTCTTTAAAATGTTGAGTTTTTGCTCTAGCTAACCATTTCCTTGCATTATCTAAATTGATCTGTTTTAAATTTGCTCTCCATTCAGCTCTTTCACTAAACTGTTGATCTGACAATGCTGTGGTTTCCTCCATTAGAGTATATGCATTTATTTTCCTTATCAGCTCTTTTTTTTTTTTGCTGCAACTTGACCATATGTCTCTCTACTCCATCTTTTAAGAAAAAAATTTAAGTATTGTAATTTCTTAGATAGTATGTAACTTGGTGTACCAATGTAGCTCAAAGCATTCCACCACAATTATAAATTTGTAAGAAAATCTGGGTGTGTAAACCAATAACTCTCTACTCTAAATGGGGGTTTATTTCTGTTGATATTGGATGTAGTTAACAATAAAGGTGAATGATCTGATAAAGTTCTAGCAAGTACTGTTTGAGTTAGAAGAGGGAATTTAGCTTCAAACTGGGTAGTTACCAGTATTCTGTCCAATATGCAAAGTAATTGATCTGCTTGCATATTTGACCATGTGTATAAACCCCCATTTAGAGGTAAATCTACTAAACCATGTTCCTTCATGTATTAATTGAACAATTTTCTATTCCTTCTAGACCCTCCAGGCTTGTTTCTTTCACTTCTCCTTCTTATTGCATTAAAATCCCCTGCAATCACCCAGTGCTCTGTGGCCCATCCAGTTAAGTACTCTAACTCCTCCCAGAACTCCCATCATTCCCAGTATGTACATGGTGAATAAACATTTGTAATGCACCATTCATAATCTTCAATTATGCTTTTCAATTTTTGAGATAAAGTATTTGGCCCAACTATCTCATCTATGCATTCAAATAATGAATCATCCCATATAGATAAAAGACCACCTGACAATCCTTGTGATGGAATATCTCTTCATTTGAATTGATCATTACCCCATATTCTTGACCCACCAATCATTCATTTTCATCATGTGAGTTTCTTGAATCAAACATACATTTGGTTTTGTTTTCCTTATTAAATCCTTTAGTTCATCAATTTTGTCAGTTGCAGTGAGCCCTCTTATATTCTACACTAAAACCTTAATATCCATTTGCACAATCTGAAGCCAAATTAACTGCATCTTCAAGTATTCGCACTTCATTATCATTTGCTGTATCAGTATTTTCAATTGTATCTAGTATTTGACATTATTAAATCCACCATGTTATGAATTCCATTGATTCTCTCAATTTCATTGTTTAGGTTTTTGGATAATTGAGCTGTATCTGCTATACTTGTTTCAGAATCAGTATTTACTGAAGTATTTTCTGCCATTATGTTCCTTGAAAATCTCTTCTGATATTGATCTGCAGTTGTCTCCAGATGATTTATTTTCTTTTGTAAAAATAACGATCGACAAAATCCTTCACAGGCGTTTTAGATTTTTCTGTAACTGCATTATCTTTGACCCGCTGAATTTTGTTGACTCGTTTTGAATTAAATCTGTTGAAGAAATCTATTATAGTTTTAGGGCCGAAATATCATTCTTCCCCGACCCATCTCCTTTCTCCACGTGGTGCTTCCTAAACCTCATACTTTGCATTTGATTTGCAGAACGGTCTTTGTAATTGTCGGACCTTTAAAAATTTGAATTTGAAAAAGTAATTGAATCTTTACTTCTATCTAGTCTAGTCAGCATCTGACGATAAGCTTTGACCGTCGAAGGTTTTTCCGGTATGAATGAATAATCACATTATATTGCTAGAATCAATTGAACTCCCTGCAAAGAAATGTTAATTGCTGCAGGAATGTGTTGTGCCTGACCTTTAATTCTTAATCTGCACACCGATGAGTTCCTTTCTGCCGTATTCCGATCAATCTCAGCTAAACCACCCAAATATTCTCCGATAAGATCAAAATTCTTTTTGTACCACATCTGTACTGGCAGTCCTTTGATTCTAATCCAGTGCTGAGCTAGAGAAAATGATCTAGAATCTATAGTGACATCCTCATCAATCCATCTCTTGATTTCAATGACTGTATCCTTGTACTTCCATTTCATTGGTTTCCAACAAATTCCCCATTCAACATCATTATTTGGTTGAAAGTACTCCATTGGATCATTGATGACCGATAGTTTTAAATACCTGTTCCAATTGAGTTATATTTGCTATTTCTCTAGCCACCTGATTCCAAGAGATACTACCGTACGCTATGCAACTGAAAGTACGATTAGATCTATTTATTGTTTGTACTCCCTACTCTGCCGGAAAATTAGATCTTAATGGTATTCTTTGTGGAGTAAATGTTTTAACTCCCAAAAGTTTGTTGAGTAGCTCATAAAATCTTTCCCAACCATAACTATCCTTCCCTTTTGGAACATACAACGCCTTATTATTAGCTCTGTTAACATTTGTTATGTCAATCTTAATGAACTCTCCTCTTGAATTCTGTAGTTTCTCAATAAGGAATGAGAAACTACCATCTCTATTGGACCATTTATTCCGATTTGACTTTGGCTGTACAATTTCTCCCATAACTTTGCTAATCCATAATCCAATTTGTTTTGAGAAGATGATTTTGAAGTTTAATCCTCTTGGTCCTCTTTCAATGATCTTGAAACCTGATTGATTACCTAAAATTTGAGATGAGAATTCAAAAGTTTTTGAATCTACCTGAGTGAGATTTTCTGAAATTTCCTCTCCCTCTTTGACACTCTCTCTCCTCATTCTTTTCATCAGAGTGGAAATGTTAGATCGGTATTAAGATTGATAGCCCCCATAAGTTCATGATCTACCCAGACGATCCTCCACTGGGGAATTCATGGAGGGTGCGTAACTTGTAGAAGCCCAGATAGCAATTACTGCATACCCAATCAACACGAATTTGTATTCAAGCTCAACTCAAGTTTTTTAACAAAAATGAAAAGAGAAAAGTATTTCCACTAAACACTCCAAATATATATATATATTTTTTTGTAGCCGTTGTCACCTTCACTGAGACATTGAGTCATTCTCTTGTAACAATTTTGCATTTTGCAACACACAAAAACAAGTCAGAGAGTACAAAAAAAAGCTTTATTGGCGGTAACGTTTGGTGGGAACGGAGAAACGAAAACCAAAAATAGCCCACAAAACTAAACCTATTACACTTCATGCATTATTATTTTATTTCTTACAAAGGGTTTTACTCATATTTCTCCTCTTCTCTGTCTCTCGCTTCCATTACGCCCTAGTCTTCGCAAAACCCAATAGACTCTCGATAACTCCTAAATCAAAAATCCCTTCCTCCATGGTTTTAATTTCTAGGGTTTTACTTTTTGCCCTAAATTTTTTAATTTAAGAATCCCTGTTTGCAGTCTCTGTATTGTAGATCAATCAATCGGAGAAAACAAGTAAGTTTGTTTGTTTTGTCATTTCAATAATTTTGTTTTATCAGTTTCTCCATGTCATAGAGAGATATAGTGGAACTGGAAAATCATTGAAACCTAGAAAGATTGGTTAAGGGTTTGTGTTTATTTATTAGGTTTAGAGATTTACCATTTATTTTTCTATACCTATTTCTTTCTCTTGTCATGCGAGAGAAGGGTAAAACTGTTTTTCCTAAACAAAAACAACACATAGATTCTGATAGATTTGTCAAAGTTAAGAAGAAGGAGAAGAGTTTAGATGCTATTTGTGAACAAGTATATAATCAACATCGTGTTAGTAAAGATGAAAACAATGCCGAAGGGGTTGGATCAGACTCTGGATTACTTCGTAGGAGTACTCGTGCTAGGAGAGCACCTACTGTACTTGATGCCTCCCCTTCTCCTCCTGTAAGAAAGAGGCGTAGATTTGATAATGGCAGTGGTGGGCGTTCTGTGTCTGTTAGAAATAAGGATTGGGTTGAAGATGGATTGAAGAAGACCTCTTCATCCAGGAGTTCTGAAAATCTGGATGAATCGAGTGGTTGGACGTCAAGGCTTAGATCTAGAGCTGGTAATGTTAGCTTTGCATTAATGGGAAAGAGTTGTTCTCCTCGGGGTAAGAGGAAACTTATATATGACGAGGATGAGTCGGGAGAAGGATCCGAGGTGAATGGTAGTGAAACGAATAACAAGAAGGAAGAGTTTAAAGAGGCAACATCAACTGTAGTTAAGGGGAATATGGTCGTTAATGATGAAACCAATGGTTTGAAGGCTCACAAGGCTGATAATCAACCAACTCCATCTTCTGATAAAGAAGAACAAAACAATGATATGAATGTTGAAGATCAAAATGACACGGAAGTTACTCCAGTTAGTTCTAGACAGGGAAATGAGGAAGGGGAGGGGCAAAGGGCGGGTAGTTTGAAATTTGATGTGAAGCAGAGTGGAAGCAAGTATGTGGAGACAATGGCGGAATTTGATGAGCAGCTGAAAAAAGCAGGCAGTGAAAAGGATGAAGGGAACCAAGTAAGTGCTGTGGAAATGGAGGAAATTCAGACAGAACAATTAGATATATGTGGGTCTTGTGAGGACAAGGATACCTCGCTAGGCGACCTTGGTAGAGAGCCTGTAGTGGATGAGAATAACACAAAAATGGATGAGAATAACACAAAGATGGATGAGAATAATACAAAGATGGATAAGTTGAAACAATTTCGGACTGGTACTCCCTACAAGAGTCGGATAAGAGAAGGGCGAAGATGTGGTTTGTGTGGCGGAGGGACTGATGGAAAACCTCCAAGGAAGTTGGTCCATTATTCGGTTGAGAGTGATAATGAGGCATATGGGGGGTCATCAGCTTCAGAGGAGATCAATATCAGTTATGATGTGTTGGATGGCTTTGTGGATGAACCTGGCTGGCTTGGACGTCTTTTGGGTCCCATAAACGATCGCTTTGGCATTGCTGGTGTATGGGTTCATCAAAACTGTGCTGTGTGGAGTCCAGAGGTTGGGTTCTTGGACTTAGCTACTTTTATTATTAAGCTTTATACTTGTGGTTCACTTGAGAAAGACTGCACATATTTGAATGTCTTACATATGTTGATTATTAGCCATCAATTATTTACTACAAGCGCAACATTGTGTACAACCTAATAGTATTCATTTCTGCATGCTGCTCACTTATTATTTCCTTTACCATTTAACATGAGGAGTTTCGCTGGTTTTCTCTGCTCATTATGTCTTTCTGCTCAGGATAGTTTAACAATTCACTGTTACCTTTCTGCATCTGAACCTTTTTGTGGGGCCAATAATCAGTTATATTTTGCAGATTTTTTAAGGAGTTTTTTTTCATTGTCACCTGTTGTGAGTCAAAGATGCTTCCTTTGCGCTTGAATTGTTTATTTATCCATCAGTTACTTTAAAATACAATTTAGTTCGTATGGCTTAGGATGTGGTGCCATCATATGGGTTCGTTTGCTCCACCATGGGCTTTCTGCAGTAAATTAGAAAAAGTAGTGAGTGCTGTTGGCCCTTCGTAATATTTAGTGAACCCTGGAAACAAAGAGCATGATGATGTAACAAATGGAAAGACCAGTTTTTATAGTTCATGGAGTAGAAACTGAGTTGTCAGTTGCACCTGCGATGTGTCTCTTTTCAACATTGAGGGAGAGTCACATTACGAATATAAATTAAATTCCAACCTTAGACGGTCTTTTTACCAGGATCCATCATCATATGAAGCATAGACATCCGTAAACATGATAACCAAATCTTGAGATTTATTAGTTCAAAATAGAAGGAATAAGTTTTGGTAGTACATGAACCAATGTGGGGGCAAAGGTCGCTGCTAGTATGATCTATTGTCATTCTGAAACGTACACATCTATCAACCAAGTGTTGAGATTTATTTGACAATGTAGGATTGGGTTTTCCTAGCACTTGAGCCCAAAGTAAGAACAAAGGTTTTCGTTGCATGAAAAATATAAACTTAATGACATTGTTATCTTCTTTGTCACTGTATAATGCCAATCAGGTGTTATTCAATTTATTCAGTTGATACTGCCTTCAGATTTCCTTTCTCTATGTATTTCTGTTGTTCATGTTTGCTGATGATCTTTAACCTATATAACTCCTCATGATAGATGTTTCCTATGTTGGAAATGGTAGCTATTGTTTCATTTTATGTGATATGATCTGGTATTCTGAATTTTTTCTGATGAATTTCGCTTTTTAGGTGTATTTTGCCGGTTTAGGATGCCTGAAAAATGTAAAAGCAGCTCTTTGTAGGGGAAGATCATTGAAATGCAGCCGCTGTGGGAGGCCAGGAGCAACTATTGGATGTCGTGTCGATCGATGTCCTAAAACTTACCACTTGGTAAGATAATATCTTTTCAGTCAGGCCTTACTTTTATATTTCTTGACTTCCACAAGTTGTTTTATCTTTTCTATGTTTCACTCTCCATCTTCATGGCTTCTATGCAATTTTTACTCTTCAGCCTTGTGCGCGAGTTGAGGGTTGCGTTTTTGATCACCGCAAGTTTCTCATAGCTTGTGAAGATCATCGACACTTTTTCCAGCCCCATCATTTGAAGTGGATGAAAAAGTTGAAGGTTCAGAAAATGAAGTTGGAAATGATGAAGATTTCACATGACGCTTCACGTAAGGATCTTGAGGTAGAGGAGAAGTGGTTGGAGAACTGTGGTGAGGATGAAGAGTTCTTGAAACGTGAGGGCAAGAGGCTTCATCGAGATATCTTGAGAATTGCACCTGTGTATATTGGAGGTTCTAACTCGGAAAATGAAAAAATACACCAGGGTTGGGAATCTGTTGCTGGCCTTCAAGACGTCATCCAATGTATGAAGGAGGTTGTCATATTGCCTCTTCTGTATCCAGAGTTGTTTAGTACTTTAGGGATTACACCACCTAGAGGAGTTCTTTTGCATGGTTATCCTGGAACAGGAAAAACACTAGTAGTGCGAGCGTTGATTGGTTCATGTGCTCGTGGTGATAAGCGGATAGCGTATTTTGCTCGTAAGGGTGCAGATTGTTTAGGAAAGTATGTTGGTGATGCCGAGCGCCAGCTAAGACTCTTGTTCCAGGTTGCTGAGAAATCTCAGCCTTCTATAATATTTTTTGACGAGATTGATGGGTTGGCACCATGTCGGACGAGGCAGCAAGATCAAACACATAACTCTGTTGTGTCAACTTTGTTGGCGCTACTGGATGGTCTGAAATCTCGTGGTTCAGTCATAGTAATTGGGGCAACAAATCGTCCTGAGGCAGTTGACCCTGCTTTGAGGAGGCCAGGAAGATTTGATAGGGAAATTTACTTTCCATTGCCATCAGTTAAAGATAGAGCTGATATTCTGTCATTTCACACTCAAACGTGGCCAAAACCTGTAAATGGGGCGTTGTTGAAGTGGATTTCCCAGCAAACTGTGGGCTACGCTGGTGCAGATCTGCAAGCTCTTTGTACTCAAGCAGCCATGATTGCTTTAAAGCGGAACTGTGCCTGGCAAGATTTAATGGTATTGGTTGCAGAAAAGAAAGCTAACAATGATAAATGTCCCCCACTTCCTTCCTTTGCTGTGGAAGAAAGGGATTGGTTAGATGCTCTCGCATGTGCCCCTCCCCCGTGTTCTCGCAGAGAAGCAGGAATGGCTGCAAGTGATGTGGTTTCTTCTCCTCTTCAAACTCATCTAACTCCCTGTCTGCTACAACCGTTATCACACTTGCTTGTTTCCCTTTTTCTCGATGAGCGCATATGGTTGCCTCCTTCTCTTTACAAAGCAGCTGAGTTGATTAAAAACGTTATCATAACGGCGTTGGAGAAGAGGCATACGTGTAGTAAATCCTGGTGGTGTCATCTTCATGATTTAATTCAGGAAGCAGATATTGTCGAAGAAATAGAAAAAAATCTATTTCGTAGTGGCCTTTTAATCGGGCCTTCTAGCGTTGCAGATTCAGATGTGGTAGATGATGATGATGCCAATAAAGAAAATGAGAAATTTGAACTTCACAAAGTGAATCTAGCTGGCGCTCGTGCTAATTTGTTGAGCAATGTTTCATATTCATCAGGCAGGGGATCAGGATTTCGGGTATTGGTTGCTGGATGTCCCAGATCTGGTCAAAATCACCTTGCCTCTTGTCTTCTCCATAGTTTCGTGGGGCGTGTTGAAATCCAGAAGGTTAATCAGGCTACTATTTCACAAGAAGGACAAGGAGATGTAGTCCAAGGCGTAACCCGAATATTGCGTAAGTTTTCTTTATCTGTTGGGTTTTTTACTAGTTTTAATATAGGATTGCTGGTATATTCTCTGAAGTCTTCCAGTTGGACAACTAATTGCCCGATCATTTTTTAGTGGACCGTCTTTCTTTTCTTTCACAGTTTTCTCGGAATGTAGCTTAGAGTGATAACCTTGATGACTGATGATATTGGTTTGTTACTACTTTACTGGGAACTTTAGGAGCTCTTAAGTATTGTTCAATGTAGTTTTCTCTGTTATTTTCTAACTTGATTAATTTTGACACAGAAACTAACATAGTCATGTAGATGACCAAGGTTTTATTCTAGGATCATTCGTTTAGCATAACGGCATTACCCATGTGCTAGGGTTTATTCATGTTTGGTAATTCTAAATGTTAGTTTATCTGACAGTGAAGTGTGCACGTGCGGGCTTGTGCATTATTTACTTACCCAGAATTGATTTGTGGGCCATGGAGGCAAACAATATGGTTGCTGAAAGCGAGAGTGATACATCTGATAATGCATACAAATCAACTGATACAACAGTGGCTTATGATGCTAGAAGAACTGCCTCACAGGCATGGAATACTTTTATTGAGCAGGTGGATTCAACATGTTTGTCCACGTCCTTGATAATTCTGGTATGGACGAAGCTTTCCTACTCGGTTAATAAATGTCAATTTTTATTTATTTTAAAAAAAGGAAGAATTTTAAAGAAGTGTTCTTGATTGATTTTTCATGGATTCTCTGTCTCGGTACTCATCATTATTTGATTCAGCCTCAAAGGTTTCGGTTTGAATATCCTGTAAAATGTTCTGCTATTTTGTGTCCATGTGCATTTGATCCTGATTTGATTTTAATCACATGATATTAACGAAACTACTTGGTTTCCTTACAACAGCTTCAGAAAATTATCAAAGGTTTATCAATTTTTTGTGTGCCATGCCTGAAAATACTGCAACAAAACAACTACAGAACATTAAAACTGTCAAGTGGGTAACAGATATGAATGTTAATAACACATGCTTAGGGAGATATGATTAAAACTCTGTGATGCTATGGGAACTCTCACGAGCATGAACTTAGCTTTCCATAGGGGTTTTCTCGTGTTGTTGCTTGTTTTTTATTCTTTTTTATGACTGCAACTCGATCTGAAGTTGCTCTTTTTTATAGCTCTTAGATGTTGTACCTTTTGGTTTTACTCTCAGTGCTCAGAGGCGAAACGTGCTTTACCTGACTTGTTTGATAATACATCATCTAGTGTGATCTTTGAGCAGCACTTTTGCTCTACCTAATTCTGTATGGTATTAAATTTTTGTGGGGGCTATCTGACTTTAGGTTATTATTTGTATAGTGGCTGTAGATGTGTGCTATTATTTTCTCTTGTTTGATTAGTAATACTTGTGTGGTTGTATGATTCATCTTGTTTTCAGTAAATTATTTCATATGTTGTTTATAATTTTTGTTTTTTTCAATTCGCAGTGCTGTTCTTGTTTTTGTGAAATAAAGCATTCTGAATACACGTTGTCCACCTGCAGGCTACTTCTGAGGTGCCAAATCAAGTACTCCCTTTCAGAATAAGTCAGTTCTTCACAAGTCATGTGTCCCACTGTAGCAAATTAGCTCCTTCTGAACACACTGTACCACGATTTCTTGTTCAACTTGACGAGAACTTCGATTGCAGCATGGCAATCATCTCATCTGCAAAAGAGTTATCATGGCGTTTGGTTCAACATTACGTTCAGTTAATTCATGCCCGAACTCGTATTGCTAATATATCCAAGGAACATACTGTTACTGCTGCAGTTGTGGATAATCCCATTACTGAGAATCGCCATAAAGAGAACGGAGTAGTTGAAGAAGGATCCTACGCTGTGACATCTGGAAGGCCTATATCTATTGGCATCCAAAGTCAGCAGCACACTAGCTGTGATGAACCATGTCCAGCGGCGTTTAGATCTACTGAGCATCATGAAATTGAGGACACACCAGGTTACTCTCAAGATTCTGTTCCGAAATTTCTCCCAAGTAGAACTTTAAAAGGGAAACCGAGCTTGTTATGTGCTATATCTACATTTGGGTATCAAATTCTCCGATATCCTCATTTCTCAGAACTCTGTTGGACTACATCGAAACTAAAAGAAGGTCCTTGTACAAATATAAATGGGCCTTGGAAAGGTTGGCCATTTAATGCTTGTATTATTCGTCCCAAGATATCGATGGAGAGTGTAGCTGTTAGCTGGGACTCTAGTAATACAAAAAACAGAGAGAATTCTGGTGTTGTCAGAGGGCTTATAGCTGTTGGTATGTTGGCATATCAAGGTGCTTATACATCAGTTAGAGAAGTTTCCTCTAATGTTCGAAAAGTTCTTGAGCTCTTAGTTGAACAGATCAATGCAAAAATTTCGAGTGGGAAAGATAGAAATCGGTTCCTTCGTCTTCTTTCTCAAGTTGCTTATCTAGAAGATCTGGTGTACAGCTGGGCATACACACTTCAGAGGTAATGCTAGACTTTGACCTGTTGGAATTTAAGCTCCATAAACATCATACGTAAGAGTTAGGTGTGCCTCATGCTGAAAATAGCCTGGTTTAGTTAACAACATGATAATATATAACAACAGATTATACCCTTGGAAATATTCTGTGTCAAAAAATTTCATTCTCTTCACTAAAAATAGGAAGATTTTTTCCGGATTCATCCGTGGAGTTGTCCTTTAAGGCGGGAAATACTTATTAATGTAATAAAAAAGAGTTTAAAGTTACATAAGTCATAACACAAAAGAACATAGCTTGAATAGATTTTAACTTGGATTTCTACTTCTGTTTCCCCATTCTTTTTTAGTGGGTAAAGCATAATGTCTTTCATTTATGAGGCTAGAAGAGAGTCCTAATCATGCTTGCCACATGTCTCTTTTGCCTTTCCATCATGGGTTGAGAGACACCTCAATTGGCTACATAGGACAGCTCATAGAAGGATTAGCTTAATCTAGCATTAACCATAAACAAGATTAAATACATAAGGACTATACATCATATCATACAAATTTGATTATTGTTTATCCGGCTTAGCTTAAACTGATCAGAGGTTAACTTAATCTAATCATAATTTGATGCTAAACCATAAAAAGCCAACACAAACAACTTCACTTTTATTGTTTTACTTTATTCTGAAAATATATAATATTAAAATTAATGTAATGTGCTTCTATTGCAGTTTAGAGTTGGACAGTCGAATTCCCTTGTCAAGCACAGATACGGTATTTGGGGGTTCTTCAGAATTCCTAACTGGAAGTATGCATGACGGAATTGCTGAAAAGAACTCCGATGAAGTAAAAATGCATGGACAGAGTCCTCAGAGATTTGTGATAAAAAATGACAAATGCATTGATTCTGTAACGGAATTTACTAATCTTGGTTTACTCAATTCTGAGGTGAGGACCACAGTGGCCACGGAGCAGTCTGAACAGTTGGTGTTTGTGGATCACTCTTCTCTTGTTCTTCCTCAAAGTTCTTCCTTGGTTGCAAACTCGCTTACGGTTGAAATCACTTCCACCACATGTAGGAAGACCAATGAATTTATAGGTGGTCTATCTGAAAAGCATGTCTCAGTTGCAGTACATCGTGAAGGTTTTGAGTCGTCGAATGGTGTGGGACAGGAAGAAATAACTTTTCCATCCGAGGATAGTGTTTGTAATCTGGGTGAATCAGGTGGCAATATGAACTCCAGAACTGAAAGTGTCAGCTACCTTTCTAATGGTCTGGCAATGGGAGAAACTGACATGTGTAATCGAAGGGTGGATATTCATGATGATCCTGATAAAGATGTCAATTCTATCTCAAACGAAAACAGTGATGTTTCAACTGTCTCTGGGGTAACTTGTTTTTATAATTGTTGCGCTGACTGCGTATACAGGATCAACGGCTTGATTCAGAAGCTTCTCATTCACGAGAAGGAGAAAAAGGAAAACAGCTGGACTGTAGAAGATGTTCATGATGCTGTTTCATCCTTGTCTGTGAATCTTCTGTCATCCGTTAGAAAATTTTGTGCTGCCGAAAGTGCTAAAAGTTCAGAATTTGTTGAAGATGAAGTTGGACATGAAGGTCGAGAAAACTCTTGTGCATGTCCAGGAGTTGGCCATTTTAATAAGACTTCTGGGAACTGCAGAAGTACTGGTAAAGGGGTAGTCTTGCCAACGGAGTGTAGTTGTCACATAGAAAGCAAGACTATAACTGCAAAGGCAGATAAATGTTTAAACTCTCAATTGGAATTAGGATTAAGATTTTTTTTCAGAAACAATGTACTAATCCCTTTAGATTCTGACAAGGATGTTTTATTTCATTGCAAAGTTGAGAATTTGTGCCTCAGTTCTCTTATAGAGCTGGTTTTGAAGATCAAGCAGCCGTTAGATTGATGTGCTATATTGTCAACTCGAGTATACCTACTCGTATTGGAAAGTCTTCCTGCAATCCAACTGTTAGATTTCTCGGGATATTGTAAGTCAATTTTGTAGATTAAAATTGCATTTTATCCGATACATTCCATGGCTTTTTTACAGGTGCAATGTGTCTGTGTTTATTTTTTCTGCTTCAAAGTAGAACTTGTGCCTCTCGAAAACTGTTGATTTTTTTCTTCTTGTTTTACCTTTTTTTATCAGATTTTCTCATGCTTCTATATTTTATTTTCTGTAATATCTTCCCTTTTTGCATGAGTTTAAAGATTAGTTGTTTCTGTGGGATGTTACTAGTTACACGAGGCCTAAGTACTGGAACTTGTGTAGTTCAAGTATGTCTTATTTGATAAAGATGCAACAGACTGAAAAGTGCACCCACAATCGTCTAGATCCCACCGGAGTCGATCTATACACAGTTCCCAATCGAAGATCACATCCTTGTTTGACTCAGGTAAATACTTTTGAAATGTGTTATTTTACAGCCTGGTTTTGTTTATCTGCTATGTAAATGAGTTGGAGCATGGTGTAGGGTTTTTGGTGGATCCACCTATCAAAAACTAATGTAGATGATTTTTCCTTCGACTTGCTAGATCAGAAACAAACATCAGGATGGAGCTATGGGAACGAAGTATTCCTATTGTTTGGAGCTTTATTTCCACTTAACAGTGTAGCCATGGACATCCCTTATAGCCTACATCATTCGTGGACCTCTGTAAAGATATCAGTTTGATGATTGACTTCCTTCTGGGGCAGTTCAGATTACTGGTCGAGTAAATAGTAAGTCCGTTTGATCTCACCTCTGCTCTTTATTTTCGTTAAAATTAGAATCATTAATCAATCCCGCCACATTGAGTAGTAACTTTTTGCATTGCTGCTCTATATCTGCTCAACATATGTATATCTAATTAAACTAAACTATAAATCTTCAGTTTTAACTTAGAAAGTTACGTTTATCTTGCTCAACAACGAACCAGTTGAATGTGTGATACTTAATATCTGTCCCCTGAATTTTAATCTAAGACAATGATAAAATGTTATTTAATAATTATTCTCTGTACAATATTTCATAAGTCATAACGATGGAATAATCGTATGGGTCTTGATTATCATGGAGAAGCTCAGAGAAAATCTCTAATGATAAGTTCCAGTTCTTGTCATTGATTCAATAAATTTGGAAGTCTAGCCATACTTAATTTTTTATATTAAGTCTTTTCATAAGCCAATTCTTCTTCCATTATTTCCACTGCTGCATGTCTAGCTGAGGGATGTTGTGTATAGCCAGTTCCTTGTAGCGAAGAATTATCAATTTGTACAGTTTCTAGTTCTTGATTGTCACGCAGTGCATTGTCAACTCTGTGAGAAGGTGACAGTTTCGTCAAATTATTCTTCCTTCCATCTTTGTTTCCCTTGGCGTCGTTATGCCAGCTCTTGAGACCCTCAATAACCGTTGGCGTGAATACCTCTTTTTTCATTGATGAACCCATCTGATATAAGTTTAGCACAATTTAGATACAGATCAAAGAAGAGACAAACTGAGGTCTTCTGAAAAACATTTGGATATTTTACCTGTGTAACTAAAGCATATAGAGGTAGTGTTACGTAACCACAAAGGATATGAACTAGTGATCCAGCGACGAGCCTTATAACAATGTTGTTTGTTTCTTCATGGAAGCAAGATCTCATTCCGAACTTAATCTGTTTATGTAAGAAGTTTGATTATTTCTTTTTATGGAGAAGTTGAAGAACTTTCTATTGGATTTTATTCGACTGCTTACCCATGTCCAGGTGAAGAATGCCAGTTGAAAAGAGTTCTGCAAAAGCCAACTTAGATTTGTAAGGAAACAGTTGATAAACCCTAGATCAACTTAAGTGTTAGCATTTCAATCGTTGCAGTTACAATCTTCATTACCTGAAATAGGATGAAATGTAGAAGATGAAGAACCAACTGAGGCCGGTTGAACCAGAAAAACTTATCATGGGGTTTCACCAGCAAAGTCCCACGAACAACAGAAGCTGAATCACGGCTTTCTAAGCACATTTTGGTTATCATTACTTGTAATTTAGTCCCAACTATCAAAAGCATCTGCCATGAATGAAATTTGAAGTTTTAGGCTTCTTAGTATAGATTTGTCTGTCAGAAGTTTCTATTAACTAAGATATGTGGCATTGTCTGCAGTCATACCAGTAGAGGAAGGAAAGGAAGCCAGAAATGGTTGTAAAATGCTGCAAATGTGATAGCTTAAGTTAGCTTTGTCTAGATAATTATCTGTGACACTGTTGTTTGTATGGACGTTTAGTCGCTTACCCTTTGCATGGAAAAAAATGAAAAGTACGGAGAAGACCCAAATCCACAGGCTGCAAAACAAGAAACCCCAGAATCAAACTTGAATTGATTTTATTTTTTGATCTATCTGGTGTATTATACTCATTGCCAAGTCATACACTCTGCAATTGTTAACGTTTTTGAGTTTTCTTGTAATCGTACCTTGTACCGACGACCACCTGTAAGTCCTCGTCCAAAACTCTCCTTAGAAACATTCGGAAATCAAAGCTGCTGCCTTCTGCAAAGTGAGCCTAAAAGAGAAAGAAGAGAGAATCTTAATTTCTTTCACTTCAACTTATATTTTATACTGCATATACAATAAACACTGATCTCTTTTTTTCTCTGTAAAAACTTGTTGCACGCTTACAGTGAGGAATCCATGACGGAGTGTGAAGTAATCGGTTTTAGAGACTGAGCCATAAAACTGACGAAGGAAACAGACCTGAGAAAATCATCAACAAAACAAGGTTTAGTTAAAGAATGAAAACCAATGGGCAGATAAGAAATGATTAAACGAAACTAACAGGCCAGCGAAGGAGACGATGATCACTCCAGAACTTTAGATGTCGCTGTGCGAATGATGTTTGATGTGTGAGCCTGAATCTCCTTGGATCTGCGACGGGAGAAATATTTATATCAAATCTAATTGCAGTTGAGCGCACATAATTGCATAGTACAATACTAGTACAACAAAGCCTTGAAGAAAACTGGTTTAGCTAGTTATCTTGCTTGAAACGTTAATGAAACCTACTTGTTACGTGACAGGACACCAGTTACACCACACAATTAAGGCAGAATATCCGAGTTCAGGCAATATGGTGGCGGCGTGGCATGTGTCAATGGACATTACAATTAGGCCAATAAGAACGGCAAATTGAGCTGATTAAAATCCTGGGGTTGGAAAACAATTAAATTTTCGTCCAGCAAAAAGAAAAGAAAAGAAAAAAGAACAAATTTGGGGTGATATAGAGACTACATTTTCCCTCTTCTTTTTGCAACGGAAGTGTTTCTACAGTTTTATTCAACATAATAATAGCAAGAAAGAAACATCCATCCCCAAGTAAAAGGGGCTAGAATGAACCTCACAAGTCATTTTCAAATAAATAAATAACTCACCGTTTGAAAATTGATACTCTAACGTTCTTGTCTCCTCCTCCCAGGACTTCCAGCTTCTCATCTTAATAATTAAGAAAACGGTAATCATAATCAATACGTAAATCAGAGAAGGCTGAAAGGTCTCTCTCAACTCACAAATCTTCGATCCGAAAGAAGGCTAAAACGCCGTTCCAGTCACTAAGAAGACTTTCTATCCTGTATAGGCCATCGTGACACTTTTATCAATTTTGATAGAAGGGCTCAGGATCCCATATTGAGTTCTATTACGAGCAGAGGCGCTCATCTCTCACAACTTGCTTGTGGAGATTTACACATTTCCGGCATTAGAAGACAGCTCAATGGGTACCGAAGGAGAACGAAGAAGTACTGTGTGTTTTAAGAATTATAAATGTTGTTTGTTTCAGTCAATTTTAGATGTAATTTTCTTAACAGGCTACGTCTACGTAGTCAGTGTAATCGTATTTACTTAATTAATATATGGGTACTCTAACTTACAAAAATAAATAAAAAATAACAATAACAATAAAATAATAATCAATACGTAAATCAATAATATAACTTACTACCATTCCTATAATGGTCCAGTATCTAGGAGTCTAGGACTACTATTGCTATAGTGTACAGTACTATCCATTGCTGGCTGCCACACAAATATTCACAACCACGAACCAATCCACGTATTGAATGTTGAAACAATCTTAATAGATTATTAGTAAACGTTCCACGTTTTCATCTAGGGTGTATAATATTGAATATAGAAAGTAGTAATCACTAGGATTCAATTCAATACCTACGTACAGCTATCCCATGAGTTATTACTTAAGATTACTTAACTTGGTTTAGAAGTTACGTAAACCGAATTACTCAGTGTTTGCTCCAGCTGGCCGAGGTAAGACCTAAAAACTAAATGGGTTCTTGTCAAATCTTATACCGGAGAAAGAAAAGTAGATAATTCTAATTACCTTTAGGTAGCCAAAACTGAACGTAAGAACACATGAGAAGACATGATAAAGAGCCAAGATGAAGATTAGAATTTGAAGTTGATTCACTCCGTCTCCAGAGATAAGAGAAACCTTTCCCTGCGACCAGTGAACAAAAATCATGAATTAATGATGTATTATTGATGATAATTTCCGGCCGACTGATGATTAGCTAGCATAACTTTGGTTCTTTATTGTATATGTACCTTGTTTAGGCAAGAGGGTTCTTCGAAGACGTTTTCGTCTAAAGACTTGTTGTAGTTGCATGGAAGAAAAGTTTCACTACTACTTTTAGGGATACAAATCTTTGAAATAGGCTCTTTTGTTACAGTAAGTAGCAAAGATAAGAACCCAAAAAGCATTAATTCTGCATTAAACACACGACTTTTAGTAACTTAAGTTTACAACTATATAGTTCGATTGGAAACAAACTAATTCAAAATGAGAAAATCAAAATAAAAACCAATTGAGTAACATTGTGGCTAGCAGCAATATATACAGCTACAGATCTTATTTGTTACCTGATTTAATCCGGTACAAAGCTTTGTGTAGAGACATTCTCTTCCTCATAAAGAACTGTATCATGGACCAAGTATATAAAAGAATATTAATGAAATTGTACATGTTACATATAACCAAGGCATGTCATGGGTGTTTCTATTGGATGAATTTACCTTAGATAAGAGATGGATGGCATGTTCAAGGAAGATAGAGATAAAGATGAGAACAAAACAAACAGTTGCAATAGCCCACGTTGGTGTTGTTTGAAGGTTTGTCGACGTTGGAATAGTAGTCTGTACTGCTCCTTCATCTCCGGCCATAATTTGAACCCAAAGTAGATACTCTCTGAAACACACACACTGACTATATCTATGTATACAATATGAATGGATCTCTTGTATATATATATGTAAGTAGATTTGAGCTATAAATATGTGTTGAATATATATCAACAAACAATTAGGGACTGGACTAGCTAGTTTGAATTAGTATTTTGGGCCAACTAGAATATTAATATAAGAGGGAGTCGGGGAGAAGAAGAAGAAGAAGAAGAAGAAGAGAAACCACCTTATTAAATAGGCAGATGAATTTGAAAGCAAGCTATGTGCCACAAGATTGGTCGGTTAAAATCTAGACGAGTATCGAGATAGTGAAATATGCAAAACTAAACTAAATAGTCAATTATAGTTGATATTAAAGACGAAACTGGTGGGAACTGTACGTGTGGGGACTGACTACTCTTTCATTTCTCCATCATCCATTTAAGTGAGGAAGCTGCAAGACGGCAGAAAGAAAAATCGTGTCTCAGGAGTCAGGAGGCTCAGTTAATCATCATTAGAGGGTATTCATGTGGAGTACTATGCATGTAATCAGAGATGACTAATTAAATTTATTTATTCAATTATTAGTAATTTTCATCCGCTGTCTATTAGTTACCATATTTTTCTCCTGTTTGAATAGTAATTTTCATTCGCTATCTATTAGTTACAAGAGTAAGTCTGTAAGTGCATGTAAGGATGTTAAATTTAGGTATCTGCTTTGGCGAAGACGAGAAAGACTTTGATTGCGTGACAACATAAAAGAAAAATCATTCTCCTTAAAAGAAACCGGTATAACTGTCATATTAAACGTACGCAGTCATTGATTAAAATGTAAAAAATTAAGCTGTTCAAAACTAAAATAAAGAAAAGTGAAATATAATGTTGGTTTCTCAAAGAATGCTAGGAGAGGTGCTGGTGCAAACTGTTGGAGACTCGGATAAACTTAAACTACGCGACTTGCTCCAAATTTCTTTAGAGCAAGTGGACACCATAGCTTCACTGCCCACAAGGGCAGTTAATAGCATATAGCATACCTTTTACTTTGCTGGCAGAATTGACTCTGACTTAGTAATCAAGTGTTGGAATTGGCAACTGCGGGTCTACCACCTAAAGCTTATTGCGGGAAAGACAACCCTCTTGGATACTATAGGTCCCGACTACTGCCCGTAGACTCATTACCATATGAGAGGCGGTTTTTGTGGAGTTTAGAAACCCAATTGTGATAGCAAAATATCTAGATGACACGTGGTGACATCTTAAGATATTTACACAATCACTTCGATGCAATGAGAAACACTGAATAAAGATGGGAAAAATTACATTCACCGGTTTCGAGAAATCTACCGCCTCCATCCAGAGGTGCCGCGTGGAAAGCTGTATGGGAAAATCAATGGGAAAGTTTGAATGAGGAGGCAGAGCATTTAATGTGAAAGACAAGCGTGCAGGGTTAGGTTTGTCAGAAACAAGTGGAAGAAAAAGTTAAAGGCGACCATTGAAGAAGTCAGCGTACCAGTAAGTCTGTTAGAGCATTGCTCGGTCGAACTCGCAAGCGTTGCTATCTCAAGCTTGTTTGTCAAGTTTAGGTGATCAAAACTATAAGTCTTGATTTCTAGTCTACTTATAGCTATGTCTCGGATTAGGATAGAATGTGTAGTTGAGCTTTAGACTTCTCGGCGCTCATCGATTGAAGACGAAGATCTACTGAGGAGAGCTTGGAGGAACTTCATCAACAAAAGGTATGTGGAGACTTAAACTCATCTGTCACTCAGAAGTCTATTCTATTCTATCTCCTATTGAGACTAAGTCGTATAGCTATATAAAATTTTACATTATACACATTTGATACTTCGAGCTGAGTTTAACTCACTTATATCTTTCTCGAAATATGTGTTGGAAAGCTTTTTGCTTTAACTACGTTCATCATTATTCTTGACGAGTTTAGTTGGAAATAAGTTATTTGTTGGAAACTAAATTATGAGTCAAAAGATGATCATGTGAAAATCGCCTTGTAACATCTTACATGATTTGTGTGAGACAGTCATTTGATGTAGACTCGGAATGTTTTGTATTGATCATTCGATTACTTGAAAATTACTTATAAGCTAATGGTTTGTGTGAGAAAACCATTATCGTCTTCTAAGGATGTTTCAATGATTGAAATGGGAGTTTAAAACAATTAACCATTGTCTGGATATAATACAATATGCATACCAGTATGCAAACTGTTGTAAGAATGATTCAGGTCCGGGAACCAAGTATGCATACCCGTATGCGAACGGTTTTAACTGTCAAAGTCCGGGAACCAAGTTTGCATACCTGTTTGCAAACTGTTTCACCTGAATTCGGTCTGGAACGACAGTATGCGTACCTGTTAGAGCATTGCTCGGTCGAACTCGCAAGCGTTGCTATCTCAAGCTTGTTTGTCAAGTTTAGTTGCCAAAACTATAAGTCTTGATTTCTAGTCTACTTATAACCATGTCTCGGATTAGGATAGAATGTGTAGTTGAGATTGAGCTTCACGGCGTTCATCGATTGAAGACGAAGAACTACTAAGGGGAGCTTGTGGAGCTTCATCAATAAAAGGTATGTGGAGACTTGAACTCATCTATCACTCAGAAATCTATTTCTATTCTATCACCTATTGAGACAAAAGTCGTATAGCTATATAGACTTTATATTAAACGCATTTGATATTAACTCGCTTACATATTTCTCGAAATATGTGTTGTCAAGCTTTCGCTTTAACCAAGTTCATCTTTTATTCTTGACGAAAGTCAAAAGATGATCATTTGAAAATCGCCTGGTAACATCTTACATGATTTGTGTGATACAGTCATTTGATGTAGACTCGGAATGTTTCATATTGATCTATTGATCACTTGAAAATTGCTTTGAAGCTAATAGTTTGTGTGAGACAGCTATTCCCGCCTTCCAAGAATATTTCAATGATTAACATAGAATTTACGATTAACCATTGATTGGATATAGCACAGTATGTGTATTTGTATGCTAACTGTTGCAAGTTATTCCAAGTCCGGGAACAATAGTATGCATACCCGTATGCGTACTGGTTTGATAGTTGAAGTCCGGGAACTTAGTATGCATACCCGTATGCGTTTCGGCTTAACATTTCAAGTCCGGGAATTCAACCGAGTTTGGTTGTATGACAGTATGCATACCCGTTCGCATACTGGCGAACCCATACCAAGTCCGGCTACTTAGGTATGCGTACCCGTTTGCATACTTGAGTGGGTTAAGTTCTAAAATCGGTTTGTTCATGAACAAATACATTTATATAATAAGGAATGCAATCTTTTGCAAACCGTGGCTATAATGTTCATGAATTGATTCGAGTGAATCAAAATTGATTTTGCTTCAATTGTGTCTTGTATACTTGTATGAGAATATAAACAATTGAACAACTCTAGAACTAGTTTCATTTGAGTCATTCGAACTAGTTGTGATTGAGATGAACAAGGTTGATATGAAAGTGTTCATATGGCTAACTTCGGTTAACTATTGTTGAACCAACTAAGTGTACACGTTTAGGTACGGTTACCCATATCTAAATGAAGTCACATTTCATTTGTGTATAACAAGCTAAGTTCGATCTAACGGTTGAAAGATATTAGCTTGAATCTAATCAGGTTTTCATCTAATGGTGAATATTGAATGCTTTGTTACCAAGGTAACTTAGATTGCAAACCCTGATTTGAAGACTATATAAAGGAGAACTCTAGCAACTTGGAAACCTAATCCCCATACCTCATGTGTGATACTAGTTGCGACTAGAGTCGATTCTCCTTTAACCTTAGGTTTTTCACGAAACCCTGTAGGTTAACGACTTGAAGACTTCATTGGGATTGTGAAGCCATACCCAACTATTTTCTCCGTAGTTTTGTGTTCTGATCTTACTTTGTTCTATCGTATTGGGTACTATCTTCTCTAAGATTTGCTCAAGATTCAATCTCCGATAGGTAAGATAAAAAGTAGTCACAAACATCTTCGTCTCATCGTTTGTGATTCCACAATATCTTGTTTCGCTACCATACGATTAAGATTATTGTGAGGTGATTGATATTACTAGCCTGTTCTTCGGGAAAATAAGTCCGGTGTATCAATTAGTTCATGTTCACCTTGATTTATCAAAAGGCAGAACAAAAACTTGTAGGTATTTCTGTGGGAGACAGATTTATCTATCAGAATAGACTTTTCTGTGGGAGACAGATTTGTTTATAAAGTCTTCGACTTTGGGTCATAGCGAATCTTAGTTGTGGGTGAGATCAGCTAAGGGAATCAAGTGCGTAGAGTCCTGCTGGGATTCAGAGACGTAAGGAACGCGACTGTACCTTAATCGGTGTGAGAGTTGGTTAGGGCTCAACTACATTCCAGTCCATAGTTAACTTGTAGTAGGCTAGTGTCTGTAGCGGATTAGTACAGTACGGTGTTCAAATATGGACTAGGTCCCGGGGTTTTTCTGCATTTGCGGTTTCCTCGTTAACAAAACTTCTAGTGTCTGTGTTATTTCTTTTCCGCATTATATTTGTTTATATAATTGAAATATCACAGGTTGTGCGTAGTTCAATCAATTGGTAAATCCAACCTTTGGTTGTTGATTAAAATTGATTGACACTTGAACATTGGCCTTTGGTACCATTCAAGTGTTTTCTCATAATAATCAGGCTCACGGATTCTATCTGTTTGATTTGCTGATTACATTGAGAAACATAGATATTACTCTTGGATATATTTCCTTGATAGAGTCTGACCGTCTAGTTGATTCTCTTGGAATTATATTGGAGTTAGTCCATACAGATTGTCTAACGAAATATTGGGTGTGGTTGTTAGACCCCTGCTTTTTCAATTGGTATCAGAGCAGGCAAACACGTTTAAGACCTCATTAGTATGTGTTTGTAGAAATCTTACTCTATGGACATATGTGATATCTTAAACAACGCATCACCATTTCAGAAATGTTCTGACTTGGTTCAAATCCTTGTTTCTCCTGAGAAATCTCTCACATCTTCTCCATTGTCTGAAACCGTGTATAACTAGGAAACACGCCTAGATGAACAGTTGGATGATCTTTTCGATGAAAATGATTCAGACGATGGATACGATGTTGATGAGGAAGTATCACAATACATCAATCTTTTCGACCATCTCATAAAGAAAAAGAAGTCAACATCTTGCCTGGCTGAGTTTCTGACCCCTCTCTGTCTAGAAAACAAGAAAATGAGAAAACTCTTTAAAAGTTACGATTGTGGATATAATCTCTTACAATCCATTCTTAAAGATCGTGAAGAAGATGTGCGTTCAAAGAATTCTGAATGGGGAAATCATCGTCGAAATCTCTTTGTGTTGAAAGAAGAACTTGCTGAATCTGAAGCATGATGTAGCTCTCAACAAAGTTGTTTTAATTACAGAGAAAACGCTTTTCTCTCATGAGAAAAACTTTTGGAGGCTGATCTTTCTGCTGCTCTGAACAAGGTAAATATGCTAGAAGAAAACTTGAAAAAGTTTAACCTTAGTTCAACAAAATTATCCACTATGCTGGGAGCTTGTAAGAAACATCGTGACACATGAGGTTTGGTCTATGAAGGAATAGACGCTCCAAGTAGTAGCAAAATTGATTTTGTTTGCGCTAATGACAACTTTCAGCAGAAAAACATCACTGATGGCAAAAGTGAAGGTTTACCTTCAGCAACAGAAGTTCCAAAAGACAAAAGTTGTCTACCTCCAAAGACAGCCCACTTGAGAACAATTAGTAGCATTCCTTTTAGTTGTTACTATTGCGGAAACAAAGGTCATCTTGAAAGGAGATGTCGTTTTCGTTTGCGGAATGAGAAACTTCATAACATTCTTGTCTGGATGTCTAAGGAAGTAATCAAACCTGTTTCTCATATTACTGGTATTAAATGTCCAACATTCATACAAGGAAAGTGTTGTGATGAGCCAATTCTTGCCTGTGAAAATAACACAAAACCTTTTTATGATTGTAAAAAGAATAATGTTATAAGGACAAATGACTACTTTGTTGGTCCAAGGAGTAAGAAAAGAACCTCAAACTCCTCTTCTGTGGCTGAAAGAAGTTTTGGATCAAAAGTGTCAACCGTTCCTGAATATATTCATATCAATAATCGTGTTTCAGAACTCAAGACTAGTATAAATAGACTCAAGCGTAGTAGCATCTTCAGGTAATTCTTTTCCTACTTTTATTAATTCTCTTGAGACTAACTCTATTGACTTCTCTTATGGTGTTCAAGGAAGAAAAATTGAGAATGTCAATACCCTTGATGAGCAATATGCTCATCGAATTGCAACTTGACTACTTACAGTTGCGCATCCTCTTTGAGATCGTGTGAGGATGCACATGATTTTCAAGAAGATAACTTCTTCTTGACAAAGTGGTCTTTGTTGTATTTATTCTTTTCTTAAAAAAATAATATATATAATAAAATAATGATCATCCTTCTGTTGAGCCTTGCTCCGGTTAATTATTACACTTATAATATAAATGATCGTTGACTCTCGAGATAATGCTCTTTGTTGTTTGCTTTAAAAGAACTTTTTGTTCTTCCTTTAACACAATTGACTTGTTGATTATCAACAAGTAACTTGTGCTCTAAATTTCTTTAGGGTAAGTTATTCTGTCAAAACATGCTTTTAAAAATGTGCTACATGGGTTCCTGGTTCTGAATTTTGGTTCGTAACCACTAATGTCCGTGCACTTGCTTCATGACCGAATGTACGGTTCCAATACTGGCTAGTTTGGAAAGATAAACGTGTGTTTCTAGGGTTTCCCTATGATAATACACACACACACACACACACACACACACACACACACACACACACACA
>JAJJMB010014612.1:1314175-1358870 GCA_023531105.1 Papaver atlanticum | reverse complement strand
ACACACACACACACACACACACACACACACACACACACACACACACACACACACACACACACACATGTATATATATATCAAGGGTTCATTTTCCTTCTGATATATACTTGTTATGAAATCTCAAGATTCCTCTTGGGATATCATGGAGTGCATGTTGGATGGATGCAAAAAGGAAGACAAAGTTGAAGATGGCAAAGTTATCGAGTTTCATGAGAACCCTCTTCTCATAATCTGCTATCATGCAGTTGATCATGAAAACAATCTTACAGTTCAGATGTCATCTCAATTGGTTGGAAATCTTCTTCGAGATTTTGAGGTTGTACGTGATCAACTTAAAATTGCAACAAAGAATCTTGAGTTTCTGAAGACTGAACTGAAGAAAGCAACTAATGAACTTGTTTCTGTCTATGCTTGAGTTCTTCAGTCTTGTTCTCTTTAAAGTTTTTAATATGTCTAGGAAACTTCTTATGAGAATTTATTCTTGTGTTTTAAGAAGGATAACTAGGGTTTGGAATAGCAAATATTGTGATTACACATAACTATTGCCAACGATTTTCATCTTGCAATATTTTAGATTTATTTATTTAAATTCTAAGTTATTTGGAAGATGATTTTGCAGTATTAATCTTTATGGTTTTATGTATTACAATTTTTTTATGGGATATGTGTGTTTACGTCCGTGAACTATGATTGTCCCATACATGTCAAAAGTTAAGTTTATTATGTCTTTGTGCAAATATTGATAAAACATAGAATGAACTTTTGTATATTCTGCAGTATTGATCTTTCCCTGATCCACTTCTATGTGACAGTACTGTATGGCTCCGTAAGTTTTCTTATGTTGAGCATTTCCATTAAATTAATCATTAAGGTTCTCTTGTGGTTAATTTATTCGAGTTTTCTGGATACAAATTCTTATTTCATGTGATTTGTTAATGTCCAAAGAAATCATTCTTTTCTCGTAAAAGTAAGGTCGCTCTTGTTGTTCTTTCGGGAATGACATTTTATGGGGGAGAGTTCTTAATTGAACTTGTGATTAATTGCCAAATCTTTGTGGGGAGTGCGTCTGTGGAATATTGTAGGAGTTATCTTCTATCTTTATAAACTCCTTGATGAATACACTAAGTTTTGACTATGTGAAATCATCGAAACAAAGTTGATATGTTCTCTTTTAGTCATGAATAATCTCTTTGAGAATTTCATTATGATCCCGCTAGTTTTCGCACTTTTGCCAATTTATATTGACAAAAAGGGGGAGAATTATTTTGTAGTTCACACTACATACATATAGTTTACGGATCATTATTTAAGGGGGAGTGGTTTTCATTGTGAGATGAACTATTGACTAAGAGGGAGTGATACATATCACCGTAGTATTATTGTCAAAGTTGTGATATAATTGAACTTTGATGCTATGTAATAATACTATGACACTGTATAACAATAATTGAGAACAACAGTTTTCTTATAGTTATGGCTACGGATCTGAGTTGAACACGTTCAGAATCGCTGGAGTACTTGGAGTGACGAAGAATTCAAGAAATGTTGAAGAACCAAGGAAATCAAGCATGTTGGATGAGAAGCTACAAAGTTTATTTATTTTATAATCCATATGTATTGATAGTTTTATCACTAAAATTGACAAAGGGGGAGATTGTTAGAGCACTGCTCGGTCGAACTCGCAAGCGTTGCTATCTCAAGCTTGTTTGTCAAGTTCAGGTGATCAAAACTATAAGTCTTGATTTCTAGTCTACTTATAGTTATGTCTCGGATTATGATAGAATGTGTAGTTGAGATTTAGACTTCACGGTATTCATCGATTGAAGACGAAGATCTACTGAGGAGAGCTTGGAGGAACTTCATCAACAACAGGTATGTGGAGACTTAAACTCATCTATCACTCAGAAGTCTATTCTATTATATCTCCTATTGAGACTAAGTCGTATAGTTATATAGAATTTTACATTATACACATTTGATATTTCGAGCTGAGTTTAACTCATTTATATCTTTCTCGAAATATGTGTTGGAAAGCTTTTTGATTTAACTACGTTCATCATTATTCTTGACGAGTTTAGTTGGAAACAAGTTATTTGTTAGAAACTAAATTATGAGTCAAAAGATGATCATGTGAAAATCGCCTTGTAACATCTTACATGATTTGTGTGAGACAGTCATTTGATGTAGACTCGGAATGTTTCGTATTGATCATTCAATCACTTGAAAATTGTTTATAAGCTAATGGTTTGTGTGAGACAGCCATTGTCGTCTTCTAAGGATGTTTCAATGATTGAAATGGGAGTTTAGAACAATTAACCATTGTCTGGATATAACACAGTATGCATACCAGTATGCAAACTTTTTTAAGAATGATTCAGGTCCGGGAACCAAGTATCCATACCCGTATGCGAACGGTTTTAACTGTCAAAGTCCGGGAACCAAGTTTGCATACCAGTTTGCAAACTTTTTCACCTGAATTCGGTCTTGAACGACAGTTTGCATACCCGTTAGCGATATGTCGGAAAAGATCAAAGTCTAAAACTTTGGTTTGCGTACCCATTTGCAAACTTATGTGGTTAAGTTCTAAAATCGGTTAAGTATGATTTCATACTCATGAACAAATACATTTATATATTAAGGAATGCATTCTTTGCAAACTGTGGCTAAAGTTTTCATTAACCGATTCTTTTGAATCAATCCAATTTTTCTTCAATTGTGTCTTGTATACTTCTATGAAAATATAAATAATTGAACAACTCTATGAGTAACACAATTAGATTCATTTAATTATCATTTGATCTATAAGTGTTAGATGAATGTGGTTAATACAAAAGTTTTCATATGGCTAACTTCGGTTAACTGTTATTGAGCCAACTCAATATACACTTTAGGTACGGTTACCCATATTTAAATGAAGGTATATTTCATTTGTGTGTAACAAGCTAAAACCATCTAACGGTGGAGAGATATTGCTTTGGTTTTAAGCAAACTTAGCTTGAATCTATAAATAATGAATTCATCTAATGGTGAATATTGATTTCTTTGTTTCAAAGCTATTAAACCTTGATTTGAAGACTATATAAGGGAGAACTCCAGCAACTGGAAAACCTAACACCTCCTGTGAGATACTAGTTGCGACTAGAGTCGATTCTCCTTTAACCTAGGTTTTTCCTAAAACCATTATAGGTTAACAACTTAAAGACTTCATTGGGATTCTGAAGCCAGAACCAACCATTTTCTCTGTAGTTGCATGTTCTGATCTTATTTTTTCTATCGTGTTGAGTACTATCTTCTCTAAGATTTGCTTGAGATTTATCTCCGATAGGTAAGATATAAAAAGTAATCACAAAGCTCTTCGTCTCATTCTTTGTGATTCCACAATAACTTGTTCTACTACCATATAGTTAAGTTATTGTGAGGTGATTGATATTTCTAGGATGTTCTTCGGGAATATAAGACCGGATTATCAATTGGTTCCTGTTCACCTTGATTTATCAAAAGACGGAACAAAACATCGTAGGTATTTCTGTGGGAGACAGATTTATCTATCAGAATAGACTTTTCTGTGGGAGACAGATTTGTTTATAAAGTCTTCGACTTTGGGTCGTAGCAACTCTTAGTTGTGGGTGAGATCATCTAAGGGAATCAAGTGCATAGAGTCCTGCTGGGATTCAGAGACGTAAGGAACGCGACTGTACCTTAATCAGTGTCATACTTGGTTAGGGCTCAACTACATTCCAGTATGAAGTTAACTTGTAGTAGTCTAGTATCTGTAGCTGCTTAATACAGTGTGGTGTTCAAATATGGACTAGGTCCTGGGGTTTTTCTGCATTTGCAGTTTCCTCGTTAACAAAACTTTTTATGTCTGTGTTATTTCTTTTCCGCATTATAGTTGTTTATATAATTGAAATATCACAGGCTGTGCGTAGTTCAATCAATTGGTAAATCCAACCTTTGGTTGTTGATATAAATTGATTGACACTTGAATATTGGTCTTTGGTACCGTTCAAGTTGTTTTTCATAATAATCAGGTTCACGGATTCTATCTGTTTGATTTGCTGATTACATTGAGAAACAGAGATATAACTCTTGGATATATTTTCTTGATTGAGTCTGACTGTCTAGTTGATTCTCTTGGAATTATATTGGAGTTAGTCCATACAGATTGCCTAACGAAATATTGGGTGTGGTTGTTAGACCCCCGCTTTTCAAAGTCAATATACCAGTATTCCAATAAGCGAATTCGGAAGAAGCAGCGAACCATCATTGCAGTACCCGACCAGGAAAATAATATTCGAGTATATAACGAAGGATACTAGTACTTCCGAATGTAGTAGGAACTTGAGACCTGTTCGCCTTGAAGCATCGCAGAAGAATAGGGGCAAGTATTATACTTTTCAATTAGATCGTGTTCTTCAGGTGAACTCTCGCGGCGTGTAATGGAAGTAAGCTCAATGGCACGACACGTGGCATAGGCATCATTTTAGATACAATGTAAAGTAGCAGAGTGTGGTGTAAAAGCACTGCACCTATAAATACCGAGTCCAATTCTAAAGAAACCAAGTTAAGTTTGTGTGTTCAGTTGAAAATCTAGGGTTTTCATTAGTTCATTGTAATAAGCTATTTATTATCAATAGATCTTAGTTTCGAAGTGGACGTACGTAAAAATACCGAACCACTATAAAATTTTGTGTTCCTTCACTTGTTTAAGTTTTATTTTTGATTTCATGTTTTACATTTTTTTACTTCTTAATCTAGTTCTATGGTATAGATCACTTGGTTGTGTAGCTACAAAAATGGCTAATACACCAGTTCATTTATTATTTTGTAACTGGTAAATTTTATTGGTCAAAATAACTAGAAGTTTGTAAATCTTTTTCGGTCACGAACAAGGTGCTAGCCAACCTCTCTCTTTACCTGGTCTAGCAATATATTACCGAGTATTATAGTGGGGTCATTTATATTTTCAAAAGTTGTTTTTTTTTTTTTTTTTTTTTTGATACAAAAAACCTTTTCATTAATGGGAGTTCAAGGTTACAATGGGTTTAAAATCAAAATTAAGAAAATACAAATAGACATACCGTACAAGTTTACCAAGAAATCCGACAAAAGAAAGAGAAGGATTACCGGTGTAGAACAAATACAAGCATGAATAAGAACCGATCAAGTCGGAGGAAGAATGTTTTTTCTCGGAAGTGTATTCCAACCTCAAAAGATTTCAATGTGCCGTTAAAAAATAAAGGAAAGGACTCCAAGTATATATTACTAGCCTGAACTTTTGATTCATCCTATCTATTTGAAAGTTAGTGTAGATGACAAGAGTGGAAGTACAGGTTTAGCAAACCTGATTGTAGCCCTTCCCTTTCCTCAGAAAACCTCACCTAGTAAGTAATTTCCTTAGCCCAAACAAAATTTATCACTTGAGCCCATTAAGCCCATCGGATTAGTCCACCAAGCGCAGAAGCTTATTTCGAGTGTTTTCACGGACTGCGGAAATTTTAGGCAGAAATACATCAAATGACTATCAAAATTCGTCTAACTTGCATAAATGTGCCAAAAAAAATCACATTTCCCCTTCCTTCATAATGTTCTTGGTTAACAATATAGGTTATAATTTTGATAAGTATGCCAACTGTAAATTAGGGAAATATAGATCGATGCCAAGTACGCCACAAAATTTTACGTTCGGAAATCTACTGGACGAGGTCCTAAGGTTTTTCTGCAGGTGCAGTTTTCTTTGTTAACAAAAGTAGATTCATCTTGGATATTGAATCTACTTTAGATAGTACGTATTCAATCTAGATAGATTGATAATTCTTTACAATCTTAGATAGATAGATAGTACGTATTTAATTTTAGATAGATTCATAATTCTTTACAACAGGAATAACAAAAGTAGTACGTATTCAATCTAGATAGTTTTGGTCCTTATTATTTGAGATCAAAAATAACTCATTCTTGTTGAATTCATATCTTGAAAGATAGATTGAAAGTTTCATACTTGTTAGAATTATGATCCTGTTAATTCGGATACGACTAGATTCATCTTGGATATTGATTTTTGAGATCGTCCAATAACTCTTCTACGCAATCGGGTTCACAGACTTTTAGTTTAAATATTTTTATTGTGGAAGAGAAAGAGAAAATCTATATACAATCTTCTTCAAGGGTCTGTTTTGACCCACTTGTGATTGTATTAGAATTTGTCCATAAAAGTTTCCGACCGAAAAAGTTGGTGGTGTACTTGGTACCCTCTCCTTTTCACTAAGAAATATTTAACCCAACACAATTTGATTATTGTGTTGTAAAGTGTGCATTCTCACCAAAAAGGCCCTAAAATTGGTGAGGTAAGCATAAGAATTAGGGCACACATTCCATTAGATAATATGATTCAATATTTGATGAAATGATGATTGGTAAATCCATAACGTGATTCTCTAAAGGTATGCCTGTTAACTTGATCAAGTTTGATGATTCTATTAGTATATACATGCTTGCTATCTTGATCTATTATTACAAAAATCACTTTCTTTTTGTTGTTGTGCTTTAATGTTTTGCTAAGTGATTGGTGGGAATCCTAGTATCATCTTGGTTAATTATTTATAGAGTTACTTGAGGTGGAATACCCGTTAATTTTAGAAAGACGATATCTTTATCTCTATGTTGTTGAGCCACGAGACGAGTCCATATTCAAAGAGGTTAGATCCCTTTTGTTTGAATGGTTTTCTGACATTAAAATCCGTATGTGCTTATTATCATTGTCTTCTATGCACCTCTAATTTTGAGTCAATTTATTGACTTGATCGCTGATAGTGAGTTCCAAATGTAATGACTCATTGTGGATATTAACACTTCTTATGCTCTTTGTAGAGTTCTCTCTGCCTATCTGACTCATAAGTAATAGGAGACAACATGATCCATTGGAAATTCTACATAACAAGTTGAAGATGCGTCAACTCTACCGAGAAATATACATTCACAGTTAGATAATTGTAGTCCTTGATTAGGGAATACAATCTTGTTTATCACTAAATCTTTGATCAGATAACCGGTGATGCAAAGTTAGGGTTTCTTATTATCTTATAAGACGGTTAGAGAGCTAAGTGGTTAGAAGAGAATCAGAGAGGATAGAAAAATGTTCGAAGTATGATTTTTATAATGAAATGTTCTTGTTTACATTATCATCCTTTCTAGCTATTTATACATTATATGAATATGGGGAATACATGTAAATGACTTACATCATAAGTAAGCACGTAACGGTTGGGACTCAATTAGTTTTCCCTCATTCTACTTGTTCGGACATGTGACAGCTCTTCCTTATAACTATCTCGCCTTCCAAGTCTTAACTCAGTTGAGAGCTCCGATGTTCTACCAACTTTTGAAATTAGACTCAGGTCTTCCGCATCTATCTTCACGTCTTTGTTCTATTTAACAACCTGTGATTTAGGTCTTCGACATATAGTTCACGTCTTCGACTTATGACCTTGAGTCTTTCTTTATACTCAATTGTACTATTCAGCTATCAGTTCTTGGATAGATGCTATATTTTTTCATCTATACAAGCTAATAAGAATTTATGCACTTAGATGAACTTATATGATCATTAAGTTTATATCTAAACTTACGATGCAATTTCTAGGTAGAACTCTCAAGATTATGTGTATCTTATAGATATTCTGGGGAATATCATTCCCCTTAGCTCATCATGCACACTTTTCACCTCTCTATTCATCTCTAACATCTCTCATGAGATTAAGGTAATAATAGATAAGAGTTTAAGTGCTTTTAATAACAGAGTCCTAAATTCATATGAATATGAATAAGGAATACAATTTTGAGTATTTTACACACAAACTCATGTTGGCTAATGATCCATGAACTGTAAGTACCATTCACGTTTTTCTAACTTGGTTTGTGTTGAAGTCCTTAAAAGTACATGTTAGAAAAGTTTATTCTTTCACTCCAATAGTAAATGAAATGTTATTAATATAAGTTTGTATTTTAGTAAAGACGATGGCAATACTTAATCTTCATGATTATATTGTGTATTTTTTGATTACCATGAGATAGTTCTAATTTACCACTTCTATTGGTACTTGATTAGAAACATGATCCCATGAGAAACTTTTGATAATTGATTATTAGCTCATATCTTCTAGTGAGACTGCTAAAATCTTAGAAAAGCCTTTTCTTTGAGAAAGTCACTTTTATTATTTTCTTTGGGAATAACATCAAATGGTGGAATATTCAATTTTGAACTTGTGCTTAATTGCCATCTCTTTGTGGGGAGTGCGACTGTGGAATTATAAGAAAAAAAATGTACCTATAAATCTCTCCTTGGTGAAGATGCTAAGTTGTGAAACTTAGCGTAATCATCTTAAAAAAATTGGTATATTGTCTTTTGGCATAGATATCTTTTTTGCTTTAGTTCGTTATGATCTTTATTTCTTTTTCTTTGTCAATTTTTTGACAAAAAAAGAGAAGAATTATTTAGTAGATACTCTACTAAAACATATGGCTTTTAGGAGCAATGTGAAAGGAGGAGCAAATTACTTGTGCTTACGAAACTCCAAATCTAGCAAAAAAGGAAAGTAAAAACTAAGGGAGAGAAGATATCACCGTAGTATTGCTTCAAGGTTTTGGTACAATGGACTTGGAAGCAGGTAAAAATACTACGCATTGATATAATAACCACTGAGTAGACTGACTTGTAATTCTAAATGCGCTAACTTGAGTATTTTCATAAGTTGTTATCATGCCTCGAGTGTTCAACAAAAAAGGTGTTGATACAATAATATGCAGAACCATATAAAAACTTGAAGTACGAAGAATTCAAAGTGATGTTGAAGATTCAAGAAATCAAGCATTATGGAGATTGAGCTGAAAAGTTTCTTGGAAGAGATAAGACAAAAAAAACTCTATATACATATTGTTTAAGGTTCTTTAATTTAGTTTTACTTACAATTGTATTAGGTTTTGTCCATACAGGTTGTCGAACGAAAATTTTGGTTGTGTACTTGGTACACTCTCCTTTTCAGGGATATTTGTTCAATTCCCACTAAAATTTTTTTGGTCGAAAGAAGCAAATATTATATGTGTTTGATTGGACGACGTAGATTAGATTTTCGGAATTATATCTACGACTCACGTTAACAATTCAACTATCGGTTTTCCATTAAAACAAAACTGAACTAATGATATCGGTTTATAACCTTTCTAAACCAAAATCAAAACCGTTAATAAATGGCTCGGTTCGATTCTCACCTAACCTGTTTGGTTCGGTTCGTTCTCTCTGTTTACATGGAACCATATCGTCCCAATCTATTAGCGGGCTGTGGCTTTCCACTATCCACCATAGCCTAAAATGATAATGGAAATCCTTCGCAAATGCAACAACCTTTCCTTGACGAGGGCACTGTGTTTCACCATACAGTCTCAGCCTATTCGCACTCTTGACTAAACTTTACTTATCCCATACTAAGTAGAGGTTTTGTTCGTAATCATTCACACTTCACAAATAAACATACACACTCAATGATGCATAAAAAATAAGAGAAACAAAGGGACAATGTACCAACACAAAAAAATATGTTTTATAATCGGCCTTCGCCTTTTTATTACTGCACACTTAAGGTTACACAAACTCTTCTTGTACTGGATACCAAGACCTTCACAGGATCAAGCTTATATCGCTTTAGAAAAGCTATTTACAAAATAACTGCCTAGCAGTTACGGATTTGCTTTATACAAGGTAACTGGCTAGCCGTGCCAACTGGCCTATGACTTTTCATAAAGCTAGAAAGGTAGTTCCTATCTTTTAGAAAAAGCATAAATCTAAGGCAACTAAGGGTTACCAACTTGTAACCGTCATGTCCATGTGCTTGGCGCATGCTTCAGGCCTTGTCGTGCTAGTGATGCGTACACTAGCCCAATGAAGTGTGCTTGTATATAAGTCTTGATTGCATTCCTGAATGCCTCGTGCATACAGGTCATATCCAAATTCCATTTGGCATATCTCATTGCTTATCTCGCATTGTCGTTCGTGCCCAAATCACAATTCACACGTGCCTTTACCTAGCTTGCAACTCTGAATGCAACGCGCATTTCTGGAGAGGGCCAAATCGTATATGGTGCACGACAATGGCGCATATCGGCTGCCAGCCTGCCACCCGCTTTTCCGTTCAGCCAAACCTAAAACTCCCGCTTTACAGTCCCACTCCTAATATATCCATCTCAAGTGTTTCGGTACTCCCACTAATCCCCGTTTTCATGCAAACGTATTGATCTTTGAGACAACAAAACCCTACACCAACTATACCACGAAAACCCTCCGCCTGTTACGAAAAGCCTAACAAAAACAAATAGAAATGTCTCTCTCTTCTCTTTGATTTTCTCTCTCTCTAAAATCTAAAATCTCTCTCTTCTTTCTTTTTTAAATTTTCTCTTTCTCTAAAAACGGTGGTGGTTGATGGCAAGGACCAACAAGTATTCCTCTATCAATTTCAACGAAATATACGATAAGAAAATTAATCCAAACAAATCATCTGCAGCTACGAATTCTACAAATCCATCAACCAAATCATCACTTCAAAACCTTTCTAATTCTCGTATACATGGCGGAATGCTTGTTTTAACTCGTCCTACTCCAAAACCTCAACCTCAACCTCAAATTATCCCACAACAACAACAACCATCTCTATCTGCTACACAAATCCCTAAAGTTTCAGATCAAATCGGACAAGATTCAATCTCTCTTCGTCCTGGTTCTACCTCAACTACTTCATCCCAACCTATAACAATAGTAGCTCAGAACAAAGACAAAGAATCAGTATTATTATCATCTTCATCATCGCGATCGCCTTCATTTTCATCATCATCACTTTCTTCTCCAAAACCAGAACCATTTGTTCCTCCACATCTAAGACCAGGATTTGCTGGTAAACAAGATAGATTAGGACAGGACGGACAGAAGATTAATCTAGGGTTTCGATCTCGTGAGCTTGGAAAAAATCAAGGCCCTTCAGCGAATCAGTATGGTGGTGATAATGGGCGTCCTAAATCAGGAGGATATTACAGAGGTGGTGATTCGGATCAGGAGCTTATGAATCGACCTACTTCTTCGTCTTCTTCCAGTGGAAATCTAAATCGACCTAATTCTAGCGGCAGTCGACCTAATTCTAACGGGAATCGACCTAATTCGGGTGGATGGTATGGTTCATCGTCATCATCTTACAGATCTCCTCACCATTTTTAGATGATTAAAATGATGAAGATCTGAGAATATTTTTGTTGTTGTTGTTGTTGTTGTTACCGCTAATCAAGTTTTCATCAGATAGACAGTTTCTCATTACTTTTTCTTAATTTGATTGTTTTGAATTAAATTTGATGGGATCATTACCAAACCCAGTTAGGGAGAAAGATAGAACTTCAGAATTAATCTTTGATTTGCTTATACGTTATCACTTATCATTCTCCTGATCGAATTGATGTATGTCTACTTTGTGTTTTGGATGATGACCTGATGTTATATTACTTTTACGCTCTTCATTTATATCCAACTGTTTCCTGTTTAGGTATTTAGCTCTTCACTTACACATCAGACTAAAGCATATTTGCTGGCTTCAATTGATCAAAATATAGATAGGTTGATGGTTGTAATCCTTTGATTGATGCATTTTTCCAATACTTAGGAAAATCTTTGTTGCTTGTCAATATTATTAGGTTGGGCATTTCCAAAAAAAAAAAAAAAAAAAAAAAAACAGAATTCATAGCCCTCATAATTGTTTTCTTTTCTAAATTTGTAATTCGTTCTTATTAGATCGCCATCCACGTGAACTGTCTTTGTCCTCACTCTCTATTTAGACAACAAGATATCACACATTCTGTAAGATAAGTGTTACCCCATCCTTCTGAGCTACTCCAAGTTTGATGCTTCTTTCGATTCCTTTGGTGCTACTCAACATGGCTTTTTAGAATCCCATCTGTTTTCTTATTAGAATCCCATCTATTTTCATCATTAGTTTTGCTTGACAGCAAATGTATTCAAGAACCACATAAGCTTCTCTTCCATCCAATACAACAACTTGATAGTATTATGAGTTTAATTGACATTAGGTTACTGGTATTTATACACAAGTAACAGCATAGATGACAAGGAGGAGCTGATGAAAGCATTTGAAGGCGTTTGAATGAAAACCACTGAGTTGCTAGATTCAATGATTGTTATAATGCGTGTCTACGTACTGTTATACTATCTCGTCTTTTTTGTTGCTAGAATATTTCTTTGCTGTGTCTATTTGTTTTACTTATCATGTTCTCATGTTTATATAGACGTTTGATAAGGTTTGTTTGTTTCATTGGTCAGTTCTTCCAAGAGCAGTTATGTGCCTTTAAAACCTCTCTAGAAAAACCAAAGCTTTTGCAGCTATTCATCAGAGATCCCTGTGAGATTATGCATTTAATTCTTTTGCTGAAGCTTTTTATGGCTGGTCACTCATCTAAGCCGTGGTAATCTGCAGCTCTTTTCAGTCATGTTTGTTTGTCAGAGTTTTATAATCTCTCCTTTGTGTAGCCTGAGCATGTTGTTTGTCTGCGTATGTGAAAATGAATCAAATGCAGTCTTATTATGTATAACCTTTGATTGAATTTGTTTAAATAGGATATAGCAGTATAGCACAGTGAAAAAGGAGCCTATTATTGAGTCCAAAATCTGGGATAAATTTGAAATTCTGTGGATGTCATTTTTGGTGAAATGTCATGAGGTACAAGCAATCTGTAATTTGAAAACCTGTTTTTCTCTTTTGGCTGGTGGACTTTTGTGGTGAAAGAACGATTTTTGTTTTAGTTGCAGTTCTAATAACAGGTTCGAATTTGATGGTTGACCTGTTCAATTCTCCTAGAAATCAAGGGGGGAAGAATATGAACAAAGTTATAAATAAAGAGGATGTAGAATGGATAAGGTTCCCCATTATATGCTTCAGTTTTTCGTTGTTTAAACTATGACTCTTAGTGACAGAGGACAGTTATGAACATTAAATGTTGATTATGGATCAATGATTAGGTACAGATTGGATGAGAATGAATCTGGATTCTAGATATGGTCTAACTTCCAAGTTACTTACACTTTCACAGTTACTACTCTGGACATGTACAAAAACATGGAGTATAACTCGTGCCAGACTCCAGACTGAATGATACAGATTAAGTTTTAAAAAGGCCGGACAATCGAAAGGAGCATTCTCTTAATTGGAGGTGGAGGTACTGCATATTTTCCTATGTCACTGTTAGATTCAGTGGCGGGGTTGTGAACTTGTGACCATGAAGGGGGAGAAGGAACGCCAAAATTAGGGGACTTTTAAAAGACAAATGGGCTTGAAAGACAGTTGGGGAGCCTAATTTGGGATCGTCGTGTTGGCTGTGTTTTAGTTTTGTGTCATCTTAATTATAAGAAGAAAACCGTTAAGTCTTGGGTTTGGACTAGCATATCTAAAGGTTTAGATACCATTAAGGAAACGGAATTCTTTTTGCTCTCGCGCTGCTGGATCATATTTGATCTAGCAGCACCTTGGCCAGGCATTTGGCACTTTGTGACGTCATCTAATCCAAGTTTTACCGGTTAACCGTCCGAATTTTTAGCATCCAAAGATATCCAGCCATATTTCGAAGAAATCCATAGAAATTTAAGTTGCCGTCTCTATAATTTCAAACTGTTTCTATCTACTGCCAAATTCAGTCCCGATCTTCAAATTGTTTGTTGAGACGGTAGAAGCCTCCGTTCACAATGTATTGAAAGAGAAGTTTCTGAATTCTTATGAACTTGTTCTTTTTTCTGTATTGATATATAAGCTTACACGGATGAGCAAAGCTCAAGTCCCAGAATTCAAAAAGAATTGAAAAGGAACTTAATTCAGACCAGCAAAAAATTAAGAAACAAAGAAGTCACTCCAATTTGTCATGACTCTTGGTTAAGTTCTTTCACAACTTCCTTATGCTTGCACCAGTAATAAGCTTCTTTATCAACTTGTTTTGAACTTTCAACTTTGGATTTAATGGGTGCACATACAATCCAACGAGCACCAGTGAATCAACTAAAGGGTGTCCATGCCCGTTCTTCTTCGCAAGTTTCTTGAAGAAACTATTGAATTTTAAGGGCTGCAAATCATTCTTCTTGTGCAAATTAGTCTTTCTCATCATCAAGCAAGGAGCACTGAAAGATGGGTAATGGCTATAGACCGATACCTTAAGATATGAAACGCGGTATTAAGTTGGGAAGACTGACAAATAACTTGCTCATCTTCCACGAACAGAACAACACCTTAAAGAATATATATAAAGTCATGATGTTCGTGTATACTGTTGAAGATTACTTTTTATGTTCATTTTCAATTAGGTGGAGATGTGCAGTTCGTATTCCTCTAGATTAGTCTTAGGATGAAATACTCCACTAAAATCAGTATCAATAGTATCAATTGGTCTTAGGATTCCCACGAATTTAGGATTTTAAGATATATTGCGCAACATTTTTTCTTTGAATACGGTTGAATATTGTTCTCTGCTAAAAATTCGCCAGGTTATATCAGGGGTTAATGCCTGGTTAAATGACGCCAGAAAGTGCCAAATGCTTAGCCAAGGTGCTGCTAGATCAAACATGATCTAGCAGCGCGAGAACGGAAATTTTTCCTAAGGAAACACATATTTATTCAATTTCCACTAAGGAAAACCTAAGAATAGCAGTAGTGTGCATTTAGTTTTTAAAGTGTTTGATATTATTGATAATCGTGGCAACGGGAGTTTTATTAAAAATTTATTTGATGCTAATTCTGTTGAAGAAATTAATAGCGCGTTTGGATACACATCCAGAAGTAACTTTTTGACTTCTAGAAGTCAAAAAGCAAGAAGTCAGTTTGGGTGTAGAATTTCAGAACGACTTCTGGAAGCACAATAGTTGACTTCTTGTGAAGCAAAATATTTGGACTTCTGACTTATGCTTCTCTAGAAGCAGAAGTCAGAAGCAGAATTGTATCCAAACGCGCTAGGAAATGGATTGGTACCAGAGATGGCTCAGTCTCTGTCAAGTCTGCATATAATTATCTGTGCAATAGAAATCATGTTATACTGTTGAATGAATGCCCAAAGTTAATACCTTCATTTGGAAAACATTAAATGACTGTCTTCCTGCTAGGGAGAGTCTAGGTAGGTATACACCTATTGATATTCATTGCCCTTTATGTAAATGTAATGCTAGTGAAAATGTTGAGCATTTATTTACTAGATGTGTGTTTTATAAAGCTATTTGGAGAGGTCTTTCTTTTCAAGTAATTTATATGCTGCTGCTAACCTTAATTTTAAAGATTGGTGTTTGTTTTAGTTAAAGGACAGTGGTAATAGAGACTACTTTGCTTATGTTTTATGGTATACTTGGAAGTATAGATGTAGGGTAGTCTTTGACAATGTTAAGGCAAACCCTAAGGACTTAATTGAGTTTATTAGAAAAGACCTTCCTAATTACCTTAGAAATTAGAATTTTAACACTGAGAAACCCAAATACACTACTGTTGTGATGGTCCTCACCCTAACTCTACCTCTGGAAGTCGTGAAAGTTTGCAGGATATATCTTATGTCTTCTTTGATGCTGCTTTTCAGAGCAAGACCAAAAAAATTGCTTCAGGGATGGTCAAAATGAGTAATATGGGTTTGGTTATGATTTCTCAGGAGGAACAGGATGGTGTACCAGTCCAGAGGAAGCAGAGTCCAAAGCCTATCGTGAAGCAATCAAATGGATGCAGGGATACAATAATAAAAGATTAGTCTTTCTTAATGACAATAAAAATTCCGTTAACAACATGAAGAAGAAAAATTGTGCTGTCAATTGGAGATCGAATGCTATTTTTCTATAAGCTTTAAATTTAAATCACTTTTTTGCTAGTTCTTCCTTCATTTACATTAGAAGATCATGTAATAGATTAGCGGATAAATTAGCTTAAGTTTTTAAAATAGGTAATTGTTGATACATGAAAATAACCAATCCTAAAACAGATAGCCCCTTAACCTACCGAGGCTCCTTTTAGGATAGAAAGACTAGGGGACTAGGTCTAACCCATGAGGATGGGATAGTTCTAGTCCATCCAAGAGTATATTAGACTAGTTGGGATTTGGTCCAAGAAGAAAGCCTCTTAGGGTTTGATAATAACTTAAAGAAAGGGAAATGACAGTTTAGTAATATATTAATCTTATGGGTGTTTATCCATAAGGAGATCATTATAAAAGGGGAAAGAGGTCATACTTAGGGAGGACATCATTAATTCACCATTACTTCTCATAACCTTTCTACACCTTGGGAGTACTTTCTGTGATTAGGGCTAGTTCCTCCTTCCCACGTTTTACCCTATCAACAGTAATAATGATGTTCATATCGATTCTAGGTATTGGGATATAAATATAGAAAAGATATCTGGTCAAGTAAGCTTGTAATCAAAACAATGTATTAACTTTCCCTTAGTTTTATAAAATCTGTCTTTCATAAAAAAAAAAATGTTGTGTTATGGGATGACAACAACCGAACAATTGGTGAACATACCCTTAGTAGCGTCCTGACCTATAAAAGGCACAAAAATGTCTTTGACTTGGACAATTCACATTTATTTATTATAATTTTTTATATATATATAATAAACGAGATCTCTTTATTGATATTAAAGTTGAGTTATAAAGAAATTGAGTACTATGAAAGACCAAGATCTAAGACTGAGTTATAAAGAAATTGAGTACTTGAAAGATCAAGATCCAGGATGAAACAGAAAATTCATATTGTAAAAGTATAATATTTCTCTTATACACTACGTTCTTTACTCTTTTTGTTCATAAAATTGAGTAAATTTCTTTAAAAATCATATTACAATATTTAATCTTCATGGTTGTATTCAAATCGCACGGATTTCATAAAAATAATTCTTACAAAGAGTTTATTTCTCTTGTCATAACTGACGGAAAATAAACATGTTTATTTAATTTCTATGTTCATCACTAGCTTATGAAATCATATCACAAAAATTACACTTTTAACTCTATGTTTTCTAGCTTAGACGAGCAAATTTTTAGTGATGATTTTCATCCTAACGAATAATGCATTTTGGATTCCTCTTAAATCTAAAATCATTGTTTTGAAGCTTCTTTGTTTGTGACTGACGGGAAGTGAGAAAAATATTGGATAAAAAATCATATTTGCTAATGTCAAAGGAATACCCTTCTCTTGTATTGATTAAGGTCGCTCTTGGCGTTCTCTTTGGGGATGACATTAATGAGGGAGAGTTCAATTGAACTTGTGCTTAAAACGCTATATCTTTGTGGGGAGTGCGGTTCTAGAATCTATAGGTGAGGACGGTACCTTTAAACAACCTCTCCAAGATGTCATACTAAGTTGCCAAACTTAGTGGTATCATCGAAAAAAATATGATATGGCTATTTATTCCTGATATTCTCCTAAGGCGTAGTTCATTATGATCCATATTCGAGACCTTTGTTAATCTATGACAAAAAGAGAGAGGAGTATTTATTAGAAATCTACTAAAACATATGGATTTACTAAGCAATGTCTAAGTGGGAGTGAATTACATGGATGAATATAAACTTCAAATCTAGCAAAAATAGACAAATAGAGACTAAGCGAGAGAACATATCACCATAGTGTTGCTTCAAAGTCTTGGTAAAATATATTTTGAATGAGGTAACAACATTATGTACTGGTATAATAACCACTGAGCAGATTGATTATTCATTCTAAATGCTCTAACTTGAGTATTCTCATGAATTGTTATAAGCTATAGATCTGTAACAACAAGGTGTTGAACGAACACATGAAAAACCATAGAAGGACTTGAAGAACGAATAATTCAAGATTGTTGAAGATTCAATAAATCAAGATGCATTATTGTTAGAGCACTGCTCGGTCGAACTCGCAAGCGTTGCTATCCCAAGCTTGTTTGACAAGTTTAGTGGCCAAAACTATAAGTCTTGATTTCTAGTCTACTTATAGCTAAGTCTCGGATTAGGATAGTAAGTGTAGTTGAGCTTTAGATTCCACGGCGTTCATCGAAAGAAGACGAAGAACTACTAAAGGGAACTTGTGGAACTTCATCAATAAAAGGTATGTGGAGACTTGAACTTATCTATCACTCAAAAGTCTATATATTCCATCTCCTATTTTGAGACAAAAATCGTATTGCTATATAGACTTCAATTATACACATTTGCTATTTCGAGCTGAGTTTAACTCACTTATCTATTTCTCGAAATATGTGTTGGTAAGCTTTCGCTTTAACCAAGTTCATCTTTACTCTTGACTAAAGTCATGTTGATTATTTCAATAACTTGAAAATCGCATTGATGTTAATAGTTTGTGGATAACAACTATTGCCATCCTCTAAGAAAGTTTCAATGATTGAAATGAGAGTTTAGAACAAGTAACCATGTTTGGATATAAGCATAGTGTGTATTCACATTTGTGTATAAATCAAAAACCGGGAACCTAAGTATGCGTACCCGTACGCGTATTGGTTTGTTGTTGGAAGTCCAGAATCTAAGTATGCGTACCCGTCCGCGTACTGGCGGAAGTTTGGGTTTCGTGAATTTCTGCTGGAGTTTGGAATCTTAAATGGTATGCGTACCCGTACGCGTACTGGCGTAACCAAACTCGGTCTGGCTACTTAGGTATGCGTACCCATTTGCATACTTAAGTAGGTTACTTACTAAAATCGGTTTGTTCATGAACTAAAACATTTATATAATAAGGAATGCAATCTTTTGCAAACCATGGCTATGATGTTCATGAATTGATTCGAGTGAATCAAAATCGATTTTGCTTCAATTGTGTCTTGTATACTACTATGAGATCTAAGCAATTGAACAACTCTCTAACTAGTTTCATTTGAGTCATTTGAACTAGTTATGGTGAAGATGAATAAGGTTAATATGAAAGTGCTCATATGGCTAACCATTGGTTAACTATTGTTGAACTGACTAAGTGTACACGTTTAGGTGCGGTTACCCAAACCTAAATGAAGTTACATTTTATTTGTGTATAACAAGCTAAGTTCGATCTAACGGTTGAAAGATATTAGCTTGAATCAAATCAGGTTTTCATCTAACAGTGAATATTGAATGCTTTTTTACCAAGATAACTTAGATTGTAAACCCCGATTTGAAGACTATATAAAGGAGAACTCTAGCAACTGGGAAACCTAATCCCCACACCTCCTGTGTGATACTAGTTTCATAAACTAAAGTCGATTATCCTTTAACCTTAGGTTTTTCATGAAACCCTGTAGGTTAACGACTTAAATACTTCATTGGGATTGTGAAGCCAGACCCAACTATTTCTCTGTAGTTGCGTGTTCTGATCTTGATTTTTTCTATCGTGATTGAGTACTATATTCTTGAAGATTTGCTCGAGATTTTATCTCCGATAGGCAAGATAGAAAAGTAGTCACAAACACCTTCGTCTCATCGTTTGTGATTCCACAATATCTTGTTTCGTTAATCGATTAAGATTATTGTGAGGTGATTGATATTTCTAGGCTGTTCTTCGGGAATATAAGTCCGGTATATCAATTGGTTCCTGTTCACCTTGATTTATCAAAAGACGGAACAAAACTCGTAGGTTTATCTGTTGGAGACATATTTATCTATTCAATAGACTTTTCTGTGTGATACAGATTTGTTTATCAAGTCTTCGACTTTGGGTCGTAGAAACTCTTAGTTGTGGGTGAGATCATCTAAGGGAATCAAGTGCGCAGAATTCGGCGTGGTTCTTCAGGCGTAAGGAACGCGACTGTACCTTGATCAGTGTGAGATTGATTAGGGCTCAACTACATTCCAGACCGAAGTTAGCTTGGTAGTAGGCTAGTGTCTGTAGCGGCTTAATACAGTGTGGTATTCAAATCTGGACTAGGTCCTAGGGTTTTTCTGCATTTGCGGTTACCTCGTTAACAAAACTTCTGGTGTCTGTGTTATTTCTTTTCCGCATTATATTTTGTTATATAATTAAAATATCACAGGTTGTGTGTTGAATCGATCAATTGGTAAATCCAACCTTTGGTTGTTGATTGAAATTTATTGATCCTTGAACATTGGTCTTTGGTACCGTTCAAGTTATTTCTCTTGTATTCAATCAGGCTCGCAAATTCCTATTTGTTTGATTGCGGATTGAATCGGGAAATTGAGATATAACTCTTTGATATACTTTTTATTAATATTGAGTCTGACTGTCTAGTTGATTCTCTTGAAAGTATATTGGAGTTAGTCCATACAGATTGCTAAGCGAAATATTGGGTGAGGTTGTTGTACCCCCGTTTTTTCAATTGGTATCAGAGCAGGCAAACACGTTCAAGACCTCATAAGTCTGTGTTTGTAGCGATCTGACTCTATGGACAGAAGTGGTATCTCAATAAACGTACCACCAGTCTTAGATGGCTCAAATACTTATGGTGGAAAATTGCTATGCGTGCCTTTATTCAAGCGCGTGATTTTCAATCATGGGTTAGGGTTGTTAATGGCTATGATCCTCCCTTAGTTAAAGTGAATGGTGTAACTACTCCAAAGGATAATGGTGAGTATGATCCTTTAGAAGTTCTTGCTGCAAAGCAAAATTCTGACGGGTTAAATGCTATCATCCATGCCATTACCCCAGATCTCCAGCATCATGTGATTGCACGAAGTCTAAAGATGCCTGGGATATCTTAGAAACCGTATTTGAAGAGAATACCTGTGAAAAGGAAGCTAGGCTTCAAAACCTAAATTCTGATTGGGAAAACCTTCATATAGCAGATGAAGATTCATTTGATGAGTTTAATCACAAAGTGTCTGATATTGTTAATGCATCTTTTGCATTGGGTAAGACTATTCCTGAAAAGGACATTGTGTCGAAAATTCTCAGATCGTTGCCATCCAGAAACGATTCTAAGAAGCATGCCATCTTTGAGGAAAATAACCTTGCAACTCTTTCCAGAAATATTCTTGTTGGAAAGCTAAAGATTTTCGATCTTGAACTATGTCAAAGAGAAAAACGTCACTTGCTAGCCAACTCTGTTGCTACATCTGATAAAAAGTCTCGACGTCCTAAATTGATTGATACAAGAGATGAGAATTGCTTTAATTCTACTCTTTCACTGTTTATACAACATTTAAAGAAGACTCTTAGACAGAGTAAAAGAAAGTCTCAAAAGAAAGATCATTCAATCAATAAAAGGGATAGAATAGTTCAGAAAAAATATGTTAATGAAACTTGTTCCAAGTGCTATAGAAGTGTCCATGATACTTCCAATTATTATGATGATAAGTTTAGTGAGTTAACTAAAGCATGGATGGCTACTCTTGAATACTATCCTGAGGAAAATATCTGTGAAGGTTCTCTTAAATTCCTTGCTGATAATCACTTTTGTCCTCCTAACAGTCCTGATTATTCCATGATATACAATCTTACTTCTCCAGAAGAGTTTCAACTGGAAAAGGAAACATTAATTAAAAAGATTAATGATCTAGAATTTCAATTGTGGATTTTAGACAATAAATTGCTGTCTCTCGCAATTATGATCCTACTAAGATACATCGAACCTCTTCGATTAACTCTTCTAAGCATTTTCAGCAAGTTATTCCTGAATCTATATCATTCTCAAGTCATTCTGATGATATATAAAAATACAAGGACATACCAACTGGTTTGGTTCTCTTGTGTAGAAATCAGGATCATCTAGATACAATGTGCGCAAAGTATCACGAAAATCTCTCCTCTGTTAAACCTTGTTTTCTGAAGAAGAAAAGGAAATCTCCTAAGAAACCCTCTTTCAAAAGAGATTTCCATTCATAGTTTCCAAAAATCAACAGACAAGGCATTCAAAACTGTGCTGAAAAGAAAGAATGATGCACATAACTCTTCCTTCTTAGAGACAAGACAGAAACAAGGAATAACAAATACTTCTTCTCCTCATAAGAAACCGCCCAGTCCTGCTTTGGATTGGAGAAATTACAATCTGTAATAAGGTTTAAGATGGTTCTTGTTGCTATCTCTCTTGAACAAGAACCATAATCTTCAAGAGGGTTGTGAGAAAATATTTATGTTGATTCTCTTGGTTGTTTCTGTTCTTCTTGTGGCTCCCTTTTGAGCCAAGAACCGTTTTTGTTCATAAAACGGCTTTTCCCTATAAGACTTTTTCCTGGGGATAACCAAATTCTGTTAGGGTTTTGGTCAAAGGTATTTTTGGAAATTTATCCCCTATCTTCCTTCTTTTTAAGATGAAGATTTCTCCTAAGAGAGAGAATTTCATTTATCTCTTCTATCATGTCCTCATCAAGTCTTTCGAGCAAAGAAAGTGATGTCTGGACTGTTCTTTTTCCCTCTAAGAAGATTCGTTTTGATTATTCTGATAGTGAGATGTGCTCTGACAAACGTGATTCCTCTCTTGATGGAAATCCCTCTGACTCTCCTTTTGATAAGCTCTCTTTAACCATGAATCTCATCTTGGAACAAGTAAGTTCCCTGAAGAGTGAACTTGAATCTTCTTCCAAAAAACTTGAAGAAAAGATGGATAACCTTGAATCCAAGATTGATCTAATCGAAGATGAGCTTGACGAATATAGGGAATATGGGAAGAGCATTCAAAGTAAGTGAAATGTTTTATGGGAGTTATTTCTTTTAAACATTTGTCTAGGAAACTTCTTATGAGAATTTATTCTTGTGTTTTAAGAAGGATAACTAGGGTTTGGAATAGCAATTTTTGTGAGTACACATAGCTATGTCCAACGATTTTCATCTTGCAATTTTTTTAGATTTATTTATTTAAATTCTAAAGTTTATTTGAAGATGATTTTGCAGTATTAATATTTATGGTTTTATATATTGCAACTTGTTATGGGATATGTGTGTTTGCGTCCGTGAGCTATGAATGTCCCATACGTGGTCAAAAGTTAACTCTATTATATGTCGGTATGAAAGTATTGATAAAAGATAGAATGAACTTTTGACATACAAAAGTTAAGCCTATTATGTCTTTATGCAAATATTGATGGAAGATAGGATGAACTTTTGTTTACAAAGATTAAGTGTATTGTATGTCTCTATGAAAATAGTGATGAAAAATAGAATGAATCTTTGAATATTCCGCAGTATTGATCTTTCCCTGATCCACATCTTTGTGTAAATACTGTGTGGCTCCGTAAGCTTTCTTATTTGAGCATTTCCGATTAAATTAATCATGGGTTCTCTTGTGGTTAATTTAATTGAGTATTTTGGATACAAAGTTCATGTTTCATGAGATTTGTTAATGTCCAAAGAAATCCGTATTTTATTGTAAAAGTAAGGTCGCTCGTGTTGTTCCTTTTGGAATGACATCTTATGGGGGAGAGTTCTTAATTGAACTTGTGCTTAATTGCCAAATCTTTGTGGGGAGTGTGGTTGTGGAATATTATAGGGGTTATCTTGTATCTTTATAAACTCCTTGATGAATGCATTTATTTTCGGCTATATGATTGCATCTAAACAAGTTGATATGTGCTTCTCTTTTGGTCATGAAGTGTCTCTATGGAAATTTTATTAGGATCCCATTAATTTCCGTACCTTTGCCAATTTTGTTGACAAAAAGGGGGAGAATTAATGTGTAGTTCACACTACAAATACATGTGGTTTACGGATCATTATGTAAGGGGGAGTGGTTTTCATGTGAGATGAAGTATTGACTAAGGGGGAGTGATACATATCACCATAGTATTGTTGTCAAAGTTGTGATACAATTGAACTTTGATGCTGTGTAATAATACTATGACACTGTATAACAATGATTGAGAGATACTGTTTTCTACTTTTTATAGCTACGGATCTTCAACAACAATGATGCGGAGTTGAACACATTTGGAATCATTGGAGTACTTGCAAGTGATGAAGATTTCGAGTAATGTTGAAGACCTAAAGAGATCAAGCATTTGGATGAGAAGCTACAAAGTTTATTTATTTTGTATTCCATATGTATTGATAGTTTTGTCACTAAAATTGACAAAGGGGGAGATTGTTAGAGCACTACTCGGTTAAGCTCGCAAGTGTTGCCATCTCAAGCTTGTTTGTCAAGTTTAGTTGCCAAAACTATAAGTCTTGATTTCTAGTCTACTTATAGCTAAGTTTCGGATTAGGATAGTAAGTGTAGTTGAGCTTTAGACTCCACGGTGTTCATCGAAAGAAGACGAAGAACTACTCAAAGGAACTTGTGGAACTTCATTAACAAAAGGTATGTGGAGACTTGAACTTATCTATCACTCAAAAGTCTATCTATTCTATCTCCTATTTTTAGACAAAAATCGTATTGCTATATAGACTTCAATTATGCACATTTGCTATTTCGAGCTGAGTTTTACTCACTTATCTATTTCTCGAAATATGTGTTGGTAAGCTTTCGCTTTAATCAAGTTCATCTTTACTCTTGACGAAAGTCATGTTGATTATTTCAATAACTTGAAAATCTCTTTGATGCTAATGGTTCGTGGATAACAACTATTGCCATCCTCTAAGAAAGTTTCAATGATTGAAATGAGAGTTTAGAACAAGTAACCATGTTTGGATATAAGCATAGTGTGTATTCACATTTGTGTATAAATCCAAAACCGAGAACCTAAGTATGCGTACTAGTTGGTTGTTGGAAGTCTGGAATCTAAGTATGCGTACCCGTCCGCGTACTGGCGGAAGTTTGGGTTCCGTGAATTTCTGCTGGAGTTTGGAATCTGAAATGGTATGCGTACCCGTACGCGTACTGGCATAACCAAACTCAGTCCGGCTACTTAATTAGGTATGCATACCCGTTTGCATACTTAAGTAGGTTACTTACTAAAATCGGTTTGTTCATGAACTAAAACATTTATATAATAAGGAATGCAATCTTTGGAAAACCGTGGCTATGATGTTCATGAATTGATTCGAGTGAATCAAAATCGATTTTGCTTCAATTGTGTCTTGTATACTTCTATGAGATCTAAGCAATTGAACAACTCTCTAACTAGTTTCATTTGAGTCATTTGAACTAGTTATGGTGAAGATGAATAAGGTTAATATGAAAGTGCTCATATGGCTAACCATTGGTTAACTATTGTTGAACCGACTAAGTGTACACGTTTAGGTATGGTTACCCAAACCTCTTGTGTGATACTAGTTGCATAAACTAGAGTCGATTCTCCTTTAACCTTAGGGTTTTCACGAAACCCTGTTGGTTAACGACTTAAAGCCTTCATTGGGATTGTGAAGCCAGGCCCAACTATTTCTATGTGGTTGCATGTTCCGATCTTGCTCTTTTCTATCGTGATTTAGTATTATCTTCTTTAAGATTTGCTCGAGATTTTATCTCCGATAGGAAAGATAGAAAAGTAGTCACAAACACCTTCATCTCATCGTTTGTGATTCCACAATATCTTGTTTCGTTAATCGATTAAGATTATTGTGAGGTGATTGATATTTCTAGGCTGTTCTTCGGGAATATAAATCCGGTATATCAATTGGTTCCTGTTCACCTTGATTTATCAAAAGATGGAACAAAACTCGTAGGCTTATCTGTAGGAGACAGATTTATCTATTCAATAGACTTTTCTGTGTGATACAGATTTGTTTATCAAGTCTTCGACTTTGGGTCGTAGAAACTCTTAGTTGTGGGTGAGATCATCTAAGGGAATCAAGTGCGCAGAATTCGGCGTGGTTCTTCAGGCGTAAGGAACGCGACTGTACCTTGATCAGTGTGAGATTGATTAGGGCTCAACTACATTCCAGACCGAAGTTAGCTTGGTAGTAGGCCAGTGTCTGTAGCGGCTTAATACAGTGTGGTGTTCAAATCTGGACTAGGTCTCGGGGTTTTTCCGCATTTGCGGTTTCCTCGTTAACAAAACTTATGGTGTCTGTGTTATTTCTTTTCCGCATTATATTTTGTTATATAATTGAAATATCACAGGTTATGCGTTAAATTGATCAATTGGTAAATCCAACCTTTGGTTGTTGATTGAAATTGATTGATCCTTGAACATTGGTCTTTGGTACCGTTCAAGTTATTTCTCTTGTATTCAATCAGGCTCGCAAATTCCTATTTGTTTGAGTAAGTATTGAATCGAGAAATTGAGATATAACTCTTTGGTATAATTTTTATTAAGATTGAGTATGACTGTCTAGTTGATTCTCTTGAAAGTATATTGGAGTTAGTCCATACAGATTGCTAAAAAAAATATTGGGTGAGGTTGTTGTACCCCTGTTTTTTCAATTATGGAGGCAGAGTTGATTTTTTTTTTAATCCATATGTACTTAATAATTTCGTCACTAAATTGAAAATGGGGGATTATTAGAGCACCGCTCGGTCAAACTCTCAAGTTTTTGTATGTCAAGCTTGCTATCAATTTTTGCTGATCAAAACTATGTCTTTATTTATAGTCTACTAAGTATCGGACTAGGAATAAAACATCGTAATTGAGTATCAGAATTCAACAATCGACCTTGAATATTTTAAGAATGAAGTCGGCGTCGACGGAAACTTCATCAACAAAGGTATGTGAAGACTGACTATCCTATTTACTCAATTTATCTACTTAAACATGTCGTATGATTTTAGTATTATGGTGAACATTTGAAGAATATTGCAAGCTATAAGGAGTAGTCAAGTTAGTTCTTAAGTTCACTAGCTATTTCACCAGTTCATGAAATTAAACTTGTAGATATAAATACTTAATTTTCAATATCTCAATTAACTCGCATATACTAACTGATTTGCTCTGTTCACGAACTGGTTGATTTTGAGATAGTACTGAATACTGTTTATTTCAGCGTACACGAACTGATTTACTTAGTTTACTAACTAGTTGATTTTTGATGTTTCCTGTACACTTTTTATTTTCAAGTACACAAACTATTTGCACAGTTTGTGAACTTTTCAATATAAAAACTCCAGAGTTACGAAACGAATTTTGAGTTCACAAACGGTTTTAACAGTTCACGAACTAATTTGGTCTTGCAACAAATGAAGTTCGTCGGTTTCAAAACTACTAATCGTGGCTCTTTGGAAAACCATATGGTGCATTCTAGTTGCATATATTTTCTTTTTAATTCAAAGCAAACTTCTCGCATGATTTCATGCACAATCTATGTAAAGAAGTTTCGCTTACTTGGCAGTTATATTCAAGGCAATAGTTCGCAAACTTATCTTTGTTTGTAAGCTACCAGGGTTGTTCATCAATATAAATAGATGAATTATTGCACATTAGAAGCTCAATCCTAGCACTACTATGTCCTAGTTGCAAACTAGAGTCATCCTCTAAAAACCTAGGTTTCATCTGAAAACTATATTATAGGTTACGACTTTGAAAGACTTCACTAAGGAATTCAGGAAGCCCGATCAGACTATCTTTTACATGATAGTTCTTGTTCATCCGGATCTTGTTCTTATTAATCTTCTAGGTTCTCGAAACTTTAGATAAGGAACTTGATTTAATAGAAATCAGAAAGTACTATTTGTTTCAGACTTTGTAATTCACAAGATAAATATCTAAATCACTTCCTGATTTGATTTGTTTATATTGTTCTTATGAGGTGGAATTGATTAGGCATCTCTATCAATTTGAGGAGAATAAGTTCAACCTTATCTTGAGTTTTCTTGGTATCTTCTTTTCTTGAAGATCCCTCATAGCATATAGATTTCCGCACCTTGATTGAATATCTTTCTTGAATAAATCAAATAGGTTTTTTGTTAGAGGTAGAATAGTCATAAGAGTCTTTACTTAAGTTGAAGCTACTCCTAGGCCTTTAAAGGACGCCAGCTAAGGGAATCGTGTTGCATAAGGTCTTGCGAGATCCAAGAAATGTAAAGGAGAGAAACTGAAGATGAATTTCTCGTAAGTTCGATTCGGTCTCAACTTCATTCCAGTCCAAAGTTTGAGTAGGCTAGTGTGTGTAAAAACTTAATACAATAGAATCCTTAAGTTCTGGACTACGTCCCAGGGTTTTTATGCTTTGCATTTTTCCTCTTTAACAAAATTTCCGGTGTCTTGTTTTTTTTATTTGCATTATATTGTTTATGTTTGTAATTGAAATATCACAAGTAGTGCGTTAGAATAACCTAGCCGGTTTTTAAGCCTATAAAACTGTATAAAGCCTACAAGATTTATTCTTGAGAATTTTATCTTGAAAGAAAGATTACAAGACTTGTTCTTGTTGGGATTCGATTCGTATTACAGTTCGGGTATATACTAGGTTATTAATTGAATATTGATTTCTGAGATCGTTCAAGTTAAACTTTGCTTTATATTAGATGTCAGATCATTCTGTTGATCTGTGTTACTGATTGTGAAAAGTTTGTCCATAAAGGTTTCCGAATTAGAATTTGGTGGTGTACTTGGGACCCTATGTTTTTCAGCTCTCTCATTAGATGGGTTACGATCAAAACTTTACCCATGTTGTGCAATAAGAATAGGTTTTCCATATCGCTTTTATTTATGGATGGCTAGTTATAATCAGATACGGGCCTAGCAAGGAGCTAACCCGTACAATAGCCCATTCCTAAATTTTGGCCCAGAACTTTTAGGTATAAGAAAATTTGTCAAAATCACTATATAACCCTCCTTATATTTATAATTAGCCAATATAGTTTTAGCCTAATTAACTTTTAGCCCATGGTCTTGATCAAGACATGAAATTATTTTCATTTTATTGTTGTAGGGTTTAATACCCGTGAATGTGTGGACAAATATTGGTATAATGTCTGCATGTCTGTTAGAGCACTGCTCAGTCGAACTCGCAAGCATTGCTATCTCAAGCTTGTTGTAAAGTTTAGTTTCCAAAACTATAAGTCTTGATTTCTAGTTTACTTATAGCTAAGTCTCGGACTAGGATAGAAAGTGTAGTTGAGTTCTAGAATCCACGACGTTCATCATACAAAGACGAAGAACTACTCAAGGAACTGGTGGAACTTTATTGACTAAAAGGTATGTGGAGACTTGAACTTATCTATCACTCAAAAAGTCTATCTACTCTATCTCCTATCTTGAGACAAAAGTCGTATTGCTATATAGACTTCGATTATACACATTTGCTATTTCGAGCTGAGTTTATCTAGCTTATCCTTTTCTCGAAATATGTGTTGGTAAGCTTTCGCTTTGGCCAAGTTCATCTTTACAAGTGACGAAAGTCATATTTCAATATCTTGAAAATTGCTTTGATGAAAAATAGTGTGTGAGTAACCTCTATTTAACATCCTCTAAGAATGTTTTAATGATTGAAATAAAGAGTTTAGAACATGTAACCATCCTTGGATATAAGCATATAATATGTTCGCGCATTAGTGTATAAGTCCAAAACCGGGAACCAAATGTATGCATACTTGTGTGTGTAATAAATGGTTGATGAAGACTGGGTAAGTATGAGTACCCGTACGCATACTGGTGGAAGTTCACATCCGTGAATTTCTACTGAGTTTGGAAATCAAAACCAACTCAATCTAGTTACCTAAGTATGCGTACCCGTACGCATACTGGCGGAAAGTTAATGTCCGTGAATTTCTGCTGAGTTTGGAAACCAAAACAAACTCAAATCCGGTTACTTAAGTACGCATACCCGTACGTATACTTAAGTGTGTTACTTTCTAAAATTGGTTTATTCGTGAACTTAAATATATATAAACTAAGGAATGCATATTTGAAAACCGTGGCTATAAAGTTCATGAATCGATTCGAGTGAATCAAAACCGATTTTGCTTCGATTGTATCTTGTATACTTTTATGAGATCTAAGCAATTGAACAACTCTTGAACTAGTTCATTTGAGTCATTTGAACTAGTTATGGTGAAGATGAATATGGTTGATATGAAAGTGCTCATATGGCTAACCATTTGGTTAACTACTCTTGAACCAACGACTTGTAGACATTTAGGTACGGTTACACAAACCTAAATGACGTATATTTCATTTGTGTATAACAAGATAAGTTCGATCTAACGGTTGAAAGATATTAGCTTGAATCTAATCAGGTTTTCATCTAACGGTGAATATTGAATGCTTTGTTACCAAGGTAACTTAGATTGCAAACCCTGATTTGGAGACTATATAAAGAAGAACTCTAGCAACACCTCCTGTGTGATACTAGTTGTATAAGCTAGAGTCGATTCTCCTTTAACCTTAGGTTTCTACCGAGACCCTGTAGGTTAACGACTTGAAGACTTCATTGGGATTGTGAAGCCAGACCCAACTATTTTCTCTGTAGTTGCGTGATCTGATCTTGCTGTTTTTATCGTATTTGAGTACAATCGTAAGATTGGCTTGAGATTAATTTCTCCGATAGGCAAGATAGAAAAGTAGTCACAAACATCTTTGTCTCATCATTTGTGATTCCACAATATCTGGTTTCGCTAGTTGATTAAGATTATTGTGAGGTGATTGATAATTCTAGGCTGTTTTTCGGGAATATAAGTCCGGGTTATCGATTGGTTCCTGTTAACCTTGATTTATCAAAAGACAGAACAAAACTTGTAGGTATTTCTGTGGGAGACATATTTATCTATTTCTGTAGACTTTTCTGTGTGATGATTTTTTTTTTATTAAAGCCTTCGACTTTGGGTCGTAGCAACTCTTAGTTGTTGGTGAGATCAACTCAGGGAATCAAGTACGTAGTATCCTGCTGGGATCAGAGACATTAGGAGCACAACTGTACCTAGGTTCAGTGTGAGATTGATTGGGGTTCAACTACAGTCCAGACCGAAGTTAGTTTGTAGTAGGCTAGTGTATGTAGCGGCTTAATACAGTGTGTATTTAATTTGGACTAGGTCCCGGGGTTTTTCTGCATTTGCGGTTTCCTCATTAACAAAACTTTTGTTGTCTGTGTTATTTCTTTTCCGCATTATATTTTGTTATATAATTGAAATATCACAGGTTGTTTGTTAAATAATTCAATTGGGAAATCTGACCTCTGGTTGTTGATTGAAATTGATTGATACTTGAACATTGGTCTTTGGTACCGTTCAAGTTAATTTCTCTTGTATTCAATTAGACTCGCAAATTTCTATTTGGTTGAATAAGTATTGGATCGAGAAATTGAGATATAACTCCTTGATATACTTTTTATTATGATTGAGTCTGACTGTCTAGTTGATTCTCTTAAAAGTATATTGGAGTTAGTCCATACAGATTGCCAAGCGAATTATTGGGTGAGGTTGTTGTACCCCAACTTTTTCAATTGGTATCAGAGCTTAAGACCTTATAAGTCTGTGTTTGTAGAAATCTTACTCTATGGACAGAAGTGCTATCTCTATAAACGTACCACCAGTCTTCGATGGATCAAATTACGTGTGGTGGAAAATTGCTATGCGTGCCTTTCTTCGAGCGCGTGATTTTCAATCATGGGTTTATGTAGTTAATGGCTATGATGCTCCCGTTGTGGCATAAGGAGATGCAACCGTACCGAAAGATATTGGTGCATATGACGCTGTTGAGATACTTGCTGCAAAGCAAAATTACGATGGTTTGAATGCCATCATACATGCCATTACCCCAGATCTTCAGCACCATGTGACTACGTGCACTCGGTATAAAGATGCTTGGGAGATCTTAGAAACCGTATTTGAAGGGAATACCAGTGAAAAGGAAGCCAGGCTTCAAAACCTAAATTCCGATTGGGAAAACCTTCGTATGGTAGATGAAGATTCATTTGATGATTTTAATCACAAAGTGTCTGAAATTGTTAATGCATCCTTTGCATTGGGTAAGACTATTCCTGAAAAGGACATTATGATGAAAATTTTCAGATCGCTGCCATCTAGATACGATTCTAAGAAGCATGCCATCGTTGAAGGAAATAACCTTAATGAGTGATAGACGCATTTATGTGTCTATTTTGGTCTCAATTATGTGTATTGTTAGTGCTCGATTTTGTAGTTATTTGATTATTTTATGTTTTTGTAGGTGTTTTTGGAGAAATAAGCTTTTGCGGCGAAATTGGCTTGAAAAGTGGTTTTTGCGCTCGTGGGAGAAAATTACTAAAGGCACCCCTCAACTGGATAAGGGGTAACCACCTGCTATTCGCACCTCTAGTCCGGATAAGGGGCATCCACCTCCTTCTTCATTTCAAAAATACAGAATTGGCGGGAAACTTTTGAGCAGACGAACAGATATTGGATTCGATTTCTACTCGAGTTCTAGAGAGACTCAATCACTGAATTACATATGGATGGGTTCGTTAATGCTAAACAGGGTTATCAGGTCTACCAGAATTAATTAAATAGGGCCAGTTCATCGAGTTGGATTGAAACAAGGAAAATGCTGTTGAAAATCCGAGATTTTCAGGCGAGAATTCGAACAAGATTTTTGTGGGTTGGTCTAGGCCCTTTGAACGATAACAGGGATGGTAGTATGTTTTAAATCGACAAACCAGGAGTTCTACACGTGATTTCAGTAAACAAGGAAGGATATCTTTCATCTCGGAAAAACAGGGAATTTTTCTGATATATTTGGAAGTTACGCGTAGTTAAGGGAAGATATGTCTTTTGGGATTCTTTTGAGAAGATTTGGGAAGGTTGGAAACATCTAAAATGCGTAAGCAGGGAAGAAGAAGGAAATAAACACGAGACTTGAGGTGAAAGAAAAGAAAGAATAATCGAAGATTTCTTGGAGATTTATTTGCCTGGTGATGTATATATAGGTTGTTTCGAATTCCATAGAGATTGTCGAGAGTTTGGGGTCGATACGGAGGCTACAGAGCCGTAAAATCGAGTACCAGGAAAATTGTTTCTGCTGGTGTAGTGAAGAACACGAAGAACATAAGACGCACATGCGACAGTCGTTTATGCTACAGTGTCAGTAACAGTTTATATTTATCGATCTCTGTAACAGTTCGGTTTGTAACACATATAATTGTTACAAACCCGATTTTTAATAGTTTTTCTCCATTTCATCATTTGTGAACACCTTTTGAGCAATGAAACAATATTTTGATCGTGCTCCCACTATGATGAGCTAATTCTCGCGCAACCAAGGCAAAGGAGGAAACTATTCACTCATGTTTGATTGGTAAATTCTTTTTACGATTTCTTTAATTATTTATTTTATTTAATTCACTAGGATCAACATAATTAAAGATAAATTTGGTTTTCTTAATTAGTTGTAAATCAATTCGATGTGTTATGCTTAGAATCAATTCTTTGATAATTCATGCTTAGGGATTACAATTTAATATTTGCACACCTTATAGATTAAAAGTGAATTAATGAGAAAAGAGCTTAATAATAATTTCAGAAATATCATTGTAAACCAATCAACTAGAAGAAATAGTGGAATCCGGAGCCTTGGTCTATTTTAATATCTTGAAATCAAATTTTAAATTAAGTTTTCTGTATTTTTAAGTTTCATTAAGTCTAAAATCTATTGCTTTCACAATTCTCAACGAACCTATTACTACAACTATAAAAATAATCATCAATTTTTGGCGCCGCCGACGCGGACTTGTCTTTAGGTTTAGGTTTTAGATTTTTATTTAGTTTTATTTTTTTTTCTAGATTTTACTTTGGTATTTTTATTTTTGGTGTGCAGGATTGACTTGAAGCGAAAGTTGGAAAGTTAGACTTGCTTGCCATTAAAGGAGAAAGCCGGAGATTTTATTTTTAAAGAACTTTTATTTATTAGTTTCTTTATTTTTCTTTTGGACCTGTAATTTTCTATTTTGCTGCTTGTTTATTTTATTTATTATTAAAAAAAAACACACACTTGCACACACCAATTGCATTTTCGTCCGGCACCGATTTTAGGAAAGCAAGTGGTTTAGTACGGTGAACCATCTGGGCGTTATCATCCGAAACACCACAAACCTCAGCCTCGTACCTTTGGGTATATTTTGCTGTGGTAACCCAAGTCTACCTAAATTAGTTAGCCCAGCATTTGCATGTGCACAGTTTTTGGTTGAATTCTTGTATGCCAGAACGTAAGAGAGACGCTCTAAGACGGTTTATGCGTGAAAAACCTAGAAGTGATATTTTAGGAAACAAGAATCTTGACTACCTAAATCTAGAAAGTCCTATTTTTGGACGTTCTTCTCACGGTGAGGAAAATATCTTTAATACTCCTATAGTGCCAGAAATGACAACTGTGAGAGATTATATGTACCCAACTAGGTCCACCCGACCATCGTGCATAAGATTACCAGCCTCTTCGGCTAATTATGAGTTGAAACCTAGTACTATTCAGATGATTCCTGTATTCTTAGGGAAAGATGATGAGAACCCATACTTTCATGTAAGGGACTTTGAGGAAATTAGTGGAACAGTTAAGATTAAAGACCTTAGTGATGAAATTTTAAAACTTAGATTGTTCCCTCTTTCGTTAAGAGATAAAGCTAAATCTTGGCTAAATAATTTACCATCTGATTCCATAACAACATGGGATGAACTCACTTATGTGTTCTTCCAAAAGTTTTACCCAAAACATAAAACCTCGTCTATTAGGAAAAAAATTAGCACCAGTATGCAACAAGAAGGAGAGTGTCTTTATAGATTTTTAGAAAGATTCAATGATCTCTTGGCGCAGTGTCCCCATCATGGGTTTGAAATAATGAAATTAGTGCAAATTATTTTTGACGGGTTAGACTACTCGACAAAATCCTTGGTTGAGTCATTATGTGCTGGAGGGTTCTTAAATAAAACTGCTGATCAAGCATATTCCTTTTTAGAAGAAGTAGCTGACAAATCCCAACAGTGAGAATCATATGTAGAGCCCCCTAAAAGACTTTTGGTAAATAGAAATAGCACCAATATGGTAGACTCAAGCTTTGAGTCAGATGCTAAGTTTGCTGCCTTATCTAGACGGTTAGAAGCTTTAGAATTAAGTCAGTCTAAACATAAGTCTTTTGTTGAAACTGATGATAGGCTTAGAACCTCTCAAGTCTCTAGTTGTTCAATAGAGCCCAATAACTCATTTTGGGAAGGACAGATTAGTTAAGAGCAAGCCCATGCTCTTTATAACAACTCTAGATTTAAAAACCGTCAAAAATTTGACCCATATTCAGAGACCTATAACCCCGGTTGGAAGAAGCATTCTAATTTTTCATGGTATCAGGGTCAGAATCAAGGTCAGATTAGTAATTCTCAGGCTCCCCCAGGTTTTGGTTACACTAAGAATCTTTCGGGTTCAACCCAATCTAAAAACCCTTCTGAGAATAAAATATCTAGCTTAGAGGAAACTCTTATTATGCTAGCAAAGAACCATGAAATGTTATCAAACAATCACTCTAGCTTTCAACAAGAAACCAGGCAGAGTTTACAAAATAATGCTCAGACTTTATCTAAGTTAGAACATCAAGTGGGTCAAATAGTTAAGACTCTAAATGAAAGAGAGAATGGAAAGTTCCCTAGTCAGCCTAATCCAAATCCCAAAGGAATGAATGCAATTAGAACCCTTAGGAGTGGTAGAGTAGTAGACAATCAGGTAACCATGCCCGATAGTGAACATACTGTAGTTCACCCCTCAGGACCACCAGTAGCTGAGGAGACTGATAAAGTTCCTGATGATGCCAATTCGGTTCCTGAGAGGTCTGATTTTGTGCCTAGAGGCCCATTCCCACAGCTACTAGTACCAACCAAAAAGGAATCCCATTTTAATGACATATTGGAGGTTTTTAAGCAAGTTACCATAAACCTTCCTTTATTAGATGCAATTAGGCAACTCCCTGCTTACGCTAAGTTCCTTAAGGATATGTGTACGAGAAAGAGAAAGATGAATGTCCCTAAGAAAGCCTTTTTAGCTACTCATGTTAGTTCGATCATCCAGAATACCACTACTCTTAAATATAAAGACCCAGGTTCCCCTACCATTTCTTGCACGATAGGTAATTACCGGGTATAAATGAACCTTCAGCTCTTGTAGCAGAGACTTCCACCTACTCAATTTATGATTCAGAGCTCGAGTCCGACATAGAGAGTTGTGAATTCTTGAATAAAAGTAGAGAAATTCACCAAGAAAATCTTCAACTAAAGGCTTCGTTGAAGAAACTTGAATCATCGCTCCAGGTGAAAAATATTGAGATATATTGTCTCAATGATGAGTTCACCAGAACCGTATTACTAAAGGAAAAAGAGATTAATACTTTTAAGAATGACCTGCAAAGGTTATCCGGAAGTTCTGACAAAATTTCAGCAATGTTGTTTGGTTAGAAGTCCTTCGGAAACACAAATGGTTCGGGGTTTAAAAACAAAACTGTAAACACAAACAACTCTCTTACTGGAAGAGTGAACGCTGAAGGTTGTGATAAACAGAATACAATTCAACAAAACAAAGAATCTTTATTGATTTGTTCGTTTTGTGGAAATGCAAATCATGTTCAAAGTATGTGTTGGAGATTCAAGAGGAACAACAAAAGAATTGCCAAACTTCAGGAGAACATGCAAAGGATGAATCTGGCGTTGGATGATCAACTTCATAAAAAATTCATAAATTCCAGATTCAGACGAGGTAAGAAGTCTGCTTATACAACAAACCTTGATAAGCCACTAGGTGGTAAAAAATGTGAGCATTCGGCTCACTCCGTCACTGTATAATACCAGTGACGTCCGCACCCTCATCTTTAACTTGAGAAAATGATGTGTGCATCAAGGTGGCTCAAGTCTTTGTATTTGTGTACTAATTTCTTATTTTTGTTATGAAAATATTCTCCTAATTTTTTAGATAATGGATAATAAACCATGAAAGACTTTTTCAAGGTTCTTCCAGGGTTTTTGTGTCCATAAGTCTATTTATAATCATTTGTGATCATGTCTTTCATCTCTTTTCTCCTTGAAAGATACAGTTTCATGGCTCATGTAACTAGAAGTACCACAAAAAAGGATGCAGTCGAAGCAGTTAATGTGTATCTGTGTGAAGGAATCACTTCCTCAAGGAAGAAGAAAGAGAGATCTACAAATGATGGAGAAGGTTCTTACTCTAACTGCCTCTTGTCAATTTGTCATTTTGATAATAACTTTAGAGGTATGGTGAAAGATTTCATCAGCAAACGAAATGATTTAAAATCTCAAATTGTTTCTTCTTTAGAAAAGATAACTCACTATGAACAAATGTTGTCTCTATCAAAGAACACCTTGCGTGAGCTAAAAAGAGAACTTAGTGAGTTGACTGATATTTCTGAAGATTTAGAGGAATTGAACGATCCCATAATCAATGTCTAGGAAACTTCTTATGAGATTTTATTCTTGTGTTTTTAAGAAGATTAACTAGAGTTTGGAATAGCCATTATTTTGATTACACATAGCTATATCCAACGATTTTCATCTTCAATGTTTTTAGATTTATTTATTTAAATTCTAAAGGTTGTTTGGAAGATGATTTTTGCAGTATTAATCTTTATGGTTTTATATATTGCAATTTGTTATGAGATATGTGTGTTTGCGTCCGTGAACTATGATTGTCCCATACGTGGTCAAAAGTTAAGTCCTTCATATGTCGATATGCAAGTATTGATAAAAGAATGAATGAACTTTTGACAAAAACAAAAGTTAAGCCTTTTATGTCATTATGCAAATATTGATGGAAGAAAGGATGAGCTTTTGTTTACAAAGATTAAATCTATTGTATGTCATTGTGCAAATAGTGATGGAAGATAGAATGAATCTTTGTTTATTTCGCAGTATTGATCTTCCCTGATCCATATTTTATGTATATACTGTGCGGCTCCGTAAGTTTTCTTATGTTGAGCATTTTCCAATTAGATTAATCATGGGTTCTCTTGTGGTTAATTTCGTCTAGTATTCTGGTTGAATTAATCATGGGTTCACTTGTGGTTAATTCAATTGAGTATTTTGGATACAAAGTCATATTCTTATGTGATTTGTAATGTCCAAAGAAATCCTTCTTTTTTCGTGAAAGTAAGGTCGCTCTTGTTGTTCTTTCGGGAATGACATTATATGGGGGAGAGTTCTTATTTGAACTTGTGATTTATTGCCAAATCGTTGTGGGGAGTGCGGCTGTGGAATATTATAAGGGTTATCTTGTATCTTTATAAACTCCTTGATGAATGCATTTAGTTTCGGCTATATGATTGCATCTAAAAAGTTGATATGTGCTTTCTTTTGGTCATGAAATGTCTCTATGGAAATTTCATTAGGATCCCACTAGTTTTCGTACCTTTGCCAATTTTATTGACAAAAATGGGGAGAATTAATGTGTAGTTCACACTACAAATACATATGGTTTTCGGATCATTATGTAAGGGGGAGTGGTTTCCATGTGAGATGGAGTATTGACTAAGGGGGAGTGATACATATCACCATAGTATTATTGTCAAAGCTGTGATACAATTGAACTTTGATGCTGTGTAATAATATTATTACACTGTGTAACAATGATTGAGAGCTTTTGTTTTCTCATTGTTATGGATATGGATTTTCAACAACGATGATGCTGAACTTATAACCTTTGGAATCATTAGAGTACTTGGAAGTGACGAAGATTTCGAGTAATGTTGAAGAACTAAGGAGATCATGCATGTGGAAGAGAAGTTGCAAAGTTTATTTTTTGTATTCCATATGTATTGATAGTTTTGTCACTAAAATTGACAAAGGGGGAGATTGTTCGAGCACTGCTCGGTCGAAATCGCAAGCGTTGCTATCTCAAGCTTGTTGTCAAGTTTAGTTGCCAAAACTATAAGTCTTGATTTCAAGTCTACTTATAAGTAAGTCTCGGACTAGGATAGAAAGAGTAGTTGAGCTCTAGACTCCACGACGTTCATTATAAAAAGACGAAGAACTACTCAAGGAACTGGTGGAACTTCATCGACTAAAAGGTATGTGGAGACTTGAACTTATCTATCACTCAAAAAGTTTATCTACTTTATCTCCTATCTTGAGACAAAAGTCGTATTGCTATATAGACTTCGATTATACACATTTGCTATTTCGAGCCGAGTTTATCTCGCTTATCTTTTTCTCGAAATATGTGTTGGTAAGCTTTCGCTTTGGCCAAGTTCATCTTTACAAGTGACGAAAGTCATGTTGGTTATTTCAATATCTTGAAAATTGCTTTGATGAAAAATAATGTGTGAGTAACCTCTATTTAACATCCTCTAAGAATGTTTCAATGATTGAAATAAAGAGTTTAGAACATGTAACCATCCTTGGATATAAGCATATAATGTGTTCGTGCATTAGTGTATAAGTCCAAAACCGAGAACCAAATGTATGCATACTTGTGTGTGTACTAAATGGTTGATGAAGACTGTGTAAGTATGCGTACGGGTACTGGTGGAAGTTCACGTCCGTGAATTTCTGCTGAGTTTGGAAATCAAAACCAACTCAATCCGATTACCTAAGTATGCGTACCCGTACGCATATTGGCGGAAAGTTCACGTCCGTGAATTTCTGCTGAATTTGGAAACAAAAAAAAAACTCAAATCCGGTTACTTAAGTTCGCATACCCGTACGCATACTTAAGTGTGTTACTTCCTAAATTGGTTAATTCGTGAACTTAAATATATATAAACTAAGGAATGCATATTTGCAAACCGTGGCTATAAAGTTCATGAATCTATTCGAGTGAATCAAAACCGATTTTTCTTCGATTGTGTCTTGTATGCTTTTATGAGATCTAAGCAATTGAACAACTCTTGAACTAGTTCAAATGAGTCATTTTAACTAGTTATGGTGAAGATGAATATGGTTGATATGAAAGTGCTCATATGGCTAACCATTTGGTTAACTACTGTTGAACCAACGACTTGTACACGTTTAGGTACGGTTACACAAACCTAAATGACGTATATTTCATTTGTGTATAACAAGCTAAGTTCGATCTAATGGTTGAAAGATATTAGCTTGAATCTAATCAGGTTTTCATCTAACGGTGATTATTGAATGCTTTGTTACCAAGGTAACTTAGATTGCAAACCCTGATTTGGAGACTATATAAAGGAGAACTCTAGAAACTGGGAAAGGTAATCGCCACACCTCCTGTGTGATACTAGTTGTATAAGCTAGAGTCGATTCTCCTTTAACCTTAGGTTTCTACCGAGACTCTATAGGTTAATGACTTGAAGACTTCATTGGGATTGTGAAGCCAGACCCAACTATTTTCTCTGTAGTTGCGTGATCTGAACTTGCTGTTTCCATCGTATTTGAGTACAATCGTAAGATTGGCTTGGGATTAATTTCTCCGATAGGCAAGATAGAAAAGTAGTCATAAACATCTTCGTCTCATCGTTTGTGATTCCACAATATCTTGTTTCGCTAGTCGATTAAGATTATTGTGAAGTGACTGATAATTCTTGGCTGTTTTTCGGGAATATAAGTCCGGGTTATCGATTGGTTCCTGTTCACCTTGATTTATCAAAAGACGGAACAAAACTTGTAGGTATTTCTGTGGGAGACAGATTTATCTATTTCTGTAGACTTTTCTGTGTGATACTTTTTTTTTGTTAAAGCCTTCGACTTTGGGTCGTAGCAACTCTTAGTTGTTGGTGAGATCATCTAAGGGAATCAAGTGCGTAGTATCCTGCTGGGATCAGAGACGTAAGGAGCGCAACTGTACCTTGGATCAGTGTGAGATTGATTTGGTTTCAACTACAGTCCAGACCGAAGTTAGTTTGTAGTAGGCTAGTGTATGTAGCGGATTAATACAGTGTGTGTTCAATCTGGACTAGGTCCCGGGGGGTTTTCGTATTTGCGGTTTCCTCGTTAACAAAACTTATGGTGTCTGTGTTATTTCTTTTCCGCATTATATTTTGTTATATAATTGAAATATCACAGGTTATGCGTTAAATAAATCAATTGGGAAATCCGACCTCTGGTTGTTGATTGAAATTGATTGATACTTGAACATTGGTCTTTGGTACCGTTCAAGTCAATTTCTTTTGTATTCAATTAGACTCGTAGATTTCTATTTGCTTGAGTAAGTATTGAATCAAGAAATTGAGATATAACTCCTTGATATACTTTTTATTAAGATTGTGTCTGACTGTCTAGTTGATTCTCTTAAAAGTATATTGGAGTTAGTCCATACAGATTGCTAAGCAAATTATCTGGCGAGGTTGTTGTACCCCCACTTTTTCAATGTCTGCATGGCATTCACTATTATGTAACCACCTATTTAGTGTGCATGTATGCCTTAGAAACTCTAATGTACGTAATGAATCCCCTCTCTATTTAACCTATAAATAGAGCCATAATCTATGTACGAAGATAGTATCCATTAATAAGAGCTTCCTTTATTCTTCTCTCTATTTATCTTTGTATTAACTTTAGTTTATCTACAACACGTTATCAGCACGAATTGCTCGGTTGAGTATAATATCTTGGAGTTTAATCAAGTGTAATACTAAGGAGATAATATGTGTATTTGAAAGAGAGACGGTCTACAAGCATAGATATGCAATGATACATGGAAGGATTTATTTATACTTTCTCTTTGTAATTTGGCTAATATTGCATATAGCCTATTTACATACATATCTCATATGGTCTATTGTTTATGTTGCGATTAGGAATTTACAACTACGTACATCAGTAGTTAATTCAATACGCGGATTAATACACACCAAGTAAAAGGAATAAGTCATTAAATTCACTAATACAGTTATCCGTTTAATTTTGTTTCATCAATTAAGTTGAAACAATTAATCAAGTAAGGTCTATATCTCCACGCTTTTTATTTGATCACGATAACAATACTAAGCGTTTGCTTGAGAGATAATTAGACTTAAAATCAAGAACAACAGAATGATGGAATTTTCTATTTTGAGGTTAACGATGTGTTTTGGGCTTATGTTGATATTTTCAAGTTTATTTCAATGAGCCTGAAAAGTTCATATATAATGGACCATACATGCCCATGACCTTGTTAACGCTGATTTTGACCATTAAGAAATTTGGTATCGGTATTATTTTGTTCTCTATATGATATTGGCTCTTGTCAAAATGATAGCTTTTATTCAATTGGTTGAACCAACTCGACTCAAATACATTTTTTTTTGGGCTCAGAAGTACTTGAGCACCATTATTGTCAATTTGATGTGGAAACCATTTCGTTATGGAAAAGGAATATATCCCATATAAAAGCTTCTACCAATGATGGTCTACCGTTTAAAAGGTAAAGTCATATGTCCCTATATTTCTAAGGAAACATATTGTCCTCAATTTACATTGAGCAACAAAAATCTTTGTTGAAAACAACTAAAGAGCTACGTGATCCTAATTTTTTGAAATAATTCATGAAATTCTCTCCCCAAACATGAAGTTCAGTGGATTAATCCACTTACTAGACTATTGAATTAGAATCAATAACTTCAATAAGGTTATGTTGCAATTAGAGCACATGTGTCCCAACTTTTGTGTAAGGACTCACAAATATAAGTCATAATTTCTTTTTCCACTTTTCTACTTCATCCATGATACTGACGAACCAGTATATGTTGAAGTATGAAAATAAGAGATTCATTGTAAGTTGTTGAACCTAAAGTAAGTGGTTGACATGCAAAGTGAGAATCTCTTGACCCATTGAGATGAAGAAATTTCTCAAATTAAGCTAATTGTAGAAAAATTGAAAATAGAAAGAACTCCGAAGTAATAAGGGAAATGCTTAGTGACTCATGTGAAGCATGTGAAAAGGGACGTATATATATTATGAGACAAAGATGTATTTTTTTACCCAGTAGTAATGACACCAAAGTACAGGTATCAACTGAACATGGGATCAAGCTAAGATGTAATTCTAGCTCGCATCAAAATAAAAGAGTTGGGAATGAATCTTGTTACTGGTATTAGTACAAGCAATGTAATGCAGGTACCATAGTAGCAATCGATTTCCATAGGAATATCATACTTTAGACGTCAACTTTATTTGCAAGAAGAACTTCTCATAGCCAATTGATTTCAGTTGAACTAGACCCATTTTCAACACTTATGAAAAGTATATCATTATCACGAGACAAAACAAAAAATCTCTAAAGCATTTGAGATATATCTGGATGAAAAGTATATTATCCCCTCTGAATTGTAACATACACTCTAAAGTAATTGAGTGATACCCACTTTTGTTAAGTAATAAGTCCAAACCAGTTATTAAATCTTTCACGACTCGATGTCTAACTGATAGTGTTTTCCCTCCCACTAACTTAAAGAATATACACTAGTTATTTAACTAATTCCTTATAATATAGTGTGACTACTATGATTGGATCATCGAGCGAAGTACTGCTCAAACTTTGTTTCTAAGATACGACAAAAACTAAAAGTCACAAAAGCTCTATATGTACCTAGAACTATCTACACCTTGTTAAATTCCAAGGACATCAATGCAAATGGTTGTCATATGGAAACTTGTAGTAATGAGAATGCAATTGATTGCATCTTTTATTGTCTTTAATGAATGTGGAAGGTAGCATATTCTTAGAGAAATTTATGAGTCAATTTGGTGAAACGTAAATAACTAGTATTTGGATTATTGAATCCATATTGACCCCGACAATGAAATGTTGGGTATTGACTCATACAGGCTTTGGCATAACCATAAAACCACTTTGGTTGTGACTTGATGATCGTTTTGAAAGGACTCATACGTACATCACTTTATTTGAGTGAACGAGACAACGGGAAAAAGATTGACAAAATGCGAAGTGACGACATATCTCTCAATAAGTGTTTTCTAAAGTACTAGATGCACAACCCCCCCTTTTCATTATGCCTTTAAGTAAGAAAGCATATCACTTATTTTACAAAGTCTTCATTAAAACGGAATCGAGACCATTCTAAGATGCAAATAAACAATCCATATTACAAAGAAAACAAGGTGATATTTAGAGAAAAAAAATATTCATGCAGAATGCGGACCATTAAAGTGACTTATGGCTTTGGTGGATGTTTTGACATTTTGGACTAGTTATAGCTCCCAAGAAATTTTTCGTTTGGAAAACTACTAGCACATATTTTATATGTAAGGGCTCACCACCCCTTGTAAATACTAGCGAGTGTACATCAAAAAGACTTGATGGTTATTGCATGTTTAATAGGATCAATGCAGACTGATAGACGCATTATTGTGTCTAATATGTCTCAATTGTATATATTGTTAGTGTTCGATTTTGTATTTATTTTGTTATTTTATGTTTTTGTAGGTATTTTTAGAGAAATAAGCTATTGCGGCGAAATTGGCTCGAAAAGTGGTGTTTTACACCCCAGGATAGAGTACTAAAGGCACCCCAGAAATGCACCGGAAGCACCCCAAAAATGTGTCGGAGGAACCCCGGAAAAATTACTATATACGCCCAAAAATTACTATTTGCATCCCATAAGACAAGTGCTAAAGGGACACCCGTGCAGGATTAGGGGGGGGACATCTTCTTCTCAAATTCAAAAAATGAATTTTGGCGGGAAAATATTTTCATTAACAGCAGAATTTCGATCGGATGTTTGGAGGTGATTTAGTGAGATTCAATCCCTGAAAATTAGTGGGTAGACGTGATATGACTATAGAAATCTAGTATGGGTGATTTTATCGATCAAATTTGGCTGGATAACTTGGTTTAATCCAAACAGGGAGTTGGAGGAAAAACATGAGCTTGCACGAGTTGTGAGGAATTTAAACGTGTACTGCACGTGTTTTGAAGACTTAATCGATATTATGGAGCGTGAAGAAGGTATATAAGGAAATAAATACAGCTGCATGCGCGTGGAAGATCAAAAAA